>BGPT01001297.1:3450-10950 GCA_003297045.1 Symbiodinium sp. clade C Y103
CTGTGTGTAAAAGGGTCTGTGTGTAAAAGCGTCTGTGTGTAAGGGTGCCTGTGTGTAAAGGTCCCTGTGTGCTTCACATCATCACCTCTTCACATCTTCACATAGTCACATCTTCACCTCATCGCATCCTCACATCTTCAAATGCACANTTCTATTTCTCTCTATATATTTCATGTTATACGATTTTCACAATTACATATCTCACTATACTTCTCTTCGCTCTCGGGCCATCCGTCGTCTAGTCTTTTCTTATTGATGGAGTATGTCAGATCGGCAATCCTGATCATACCTTTTTTGGGGGGGAACATGTGCGACGGATTCTGGGGGTCCATCATGTTCCATCAAGACAAAGAGCCTTGGGACCTGGGTTGGTACCTTTGGGACCTGGGTCTGAGTTGTCGGTAGTGTCCACATGGACTGTATATATGCAAGACAATGGCCCTATCACATCTTACATCTTGTGACTAGTTACTGGCTATTCATTTGTTTTGGTAAGGCCATGCCATTATGCAATATTGTATATACATAACTCATGTATACTCATGTTTGTATCTAAAACTGGGTTGATATATCGGTAGTTCATACAACTGAGCAAAGCGGGGAGGGTCACCGGAGGACAGTGAACATAGTTTTGGGATGGAGTGGTGAAACAATAAAATGTGATTTCTGAAACTTCTAGATTCCCCCTAGCGTGCAATGGTTTCAGGAGCCTCAGTGTTATGCATTTAGCGTCTATCCAATTCATATTCCATCCACATTGTTTTATGGATGAGTATTCTCGCAATGGCAAATATGTAAATTTAAATATAGTTAGAATTTTGGAATCGGTTCAACCAGATTCCCACCCCTTGAGATACAGCAAAGTCGATTCTTTGTGAGCTCTGCACATGTGCTAAAGCTCTTTTGTTTCATTTGCTCTGTGGCAATCTTACCCGGCAACAGAACATCACTATTTCATACTATTTCTAATAGGTACTGTATATGAACAAATAGATCATCTACACATGTCGAAACTTCCATGGCCATGTTTGATGAAGGCTCATGTTTCATCATGAGCGCCCGAGATCCCCGAGGATGTTCAAGGAGCACGCAGTATCATCAGGTTCATCTTCACAGTTGCTTCATTTGCCCTTCCCAAAGCTCCTTGGCGGCAAGACTTGGCCAAGACGGCGGAAAATCAATCCCAGACTTGAAGTGACAATTGATGACGGAAACCCTGCATATTTCGGTGGGCAATTCCTGGAATTCCTAAGACAGAAGGATGTATCCAGTAGATTTTCCCATCACCCAGTGATTTTTGCAGGTTCATCGTGATGATTGGGTCGCTCTTCAAGGCAGACTTCGCCAACTTAAGGTGCTGTTTGGGTGCTGTTGGGGTGCCAGGGTGATCTCAAAGTGGAAAGATTTGCGAAATCCCCAATAACTGGATGGTTTATACTGGAAAATCCTACAACAAAATGGATGATTTTTTCAATACCATCATTTTAGGAAACCTCCAATTGTTTCAAGGATTGCCCTTTCCAAGATCCCTTTGAAAGGGCAATCTTCAAATAGGGAACTTACCTTTTTCCGTTTCAAATTGGAGTGTTCCGTACAACAGTCGGTGTGGTGTGGCTTTATCTGAGACTTGGGTACCCCCATGAGTCACTGCACTGGTTGATCATCATTTTCCCGATGATGCAGTGGCCATGATCTTGTTTACCTTATCTGATGTAGAGGTTTCCCTATTTTCAGACACTTTCATATCAGATTGTTCATTGACTGTTTCAGGAGGATTTTTCGGGACATGGTGCCACCAGACGATCTTTGTTCATGTTTGTTTGTGTCAAGCCCTGTAGCCCATCATTCCCTTTTGGTTTGCGCTGGCCACATGTTGCCAGCGCCGGTGCTGCTTGGACGCGTCGCTTCCACGGGTCAGGAAGCAGTGAAAACTCTGCCAGTGCCTCCATCACAGGCTTCAAATCATGGAGATGATGATTCGAGGCAGCATGACATGGATCAAATCTCTTGGAGTCAGAGATGCGCTCAGGCAAGCCGTCTTGCTGTAGCCATGTTTCTGGCCACTTGGGTGTCTGCTGCAGTTGGATGGAAGTGTTCGGTTTTGCTTGGCACATCATTTGCAGAAGATGCGAGTTCCTTCATTCTTATTTGGGCCCTTGCTGGGAGCAATGCAGTAGCTGGCACGGCAGCTGTCTGGCTCTGGATCATTGCCCCCACTCAACATCTTCTTCTTGCATCACGTTTCTTGATGCTCAACTGGTTTGGAGGATTGTCTTCCCTCTTTGTGCTGCAGTGGAGGTCAGAAATTTTGTGTTTTGAACTCATTTGCCTGCAATATCTCATTCACGATCGCTTCAAGACCATTTGGCCAGACTCAAGTGCGCCTCGAAGAGGCATATGCTTGCAACGAGTCCTTTTCATTGAAGCTATGCTCTTGTGCTGCATGGCTTGCACCTCTGGTCTGAACATTTGCATGCGGCAGATCTCAAAGGCTCCGAGGGAAATACTGGGGCAAGGAGTAATCGCGCCACCAGTAATCGCGCAACCAGGGGAACCTGAACCACAAGCCTTCGAAGAAGTGGCAAGATCGATCTCGGGTTTTTTACAATTCGCCGGTGCAGCTTGTGCATTGGCTGTGCTGGTTTTCTTTGTGTATTGGGCTTGCCGGGTCTTCTCCACCTTACAATGTGGCGTGATTGATATTCTGGATGGATCTGAGCTGGTGGCTCGGAAAGAAGCTAATTGTGCTGCCGCGCAAGCTTTGCTTGCATGTAGCAGGAGCACTTCTCTGCAGAGGAATGGCCTCAGCTCCAGCTTGGTGACCACCGCGTTTCTTTATGTTGCTGCCATATACGATTCTACGAGAGAAAGCATCAATGCCCCTATTGACTATTATATGGGCCAACCACATTGGAGCCCCAGGCCCTCCTATTTTATGGCCATTGTGCAATGTATCAATAGTTTGGTGAATGTTGTTGGTGTCATTCTATTATCAAAAGCCCATGAGTTGTTCCGATCGTCTCTTCAACCTCCAGCCCTCTCTTGGATTCGACCTATCAGACTCTGCAACTGCGGGTGTGCCCGGCGGCAAGTGCGCCGCCCTGCGACTCACTTGGCTTCAGCGTGGGAGTTGAAGACTGAGGAGTTGGCCCGTCGTGGAATATGTTTAAAAAATCTTGTGGACTTTTACTGGAAGCTCTTTGACTCTGAAAGGATGTCCTTCGAGCCACCAGTCCACACCACCAAGGATGTGGTCAGACTCGAAATTATTCCGCAGACTTCTGCAGCAGGCATCTCGTTTGCTGAGTTGGTGAACGATGGCAAGGAGGTGGCTATACCTCAAAACTAACACCGCTTGTTTTAAATTTCATTCAAGGCCTGCAAACACATGCCACCAAATTTGTTGAGCTAATCTGGGTTGAATACTTTGTGAGTCCATCAGTGCCCTGTTTTGAGCCAAATTCAGGTGATACCTGGGAAGATGGTCACTCACAATTGGTCCAATCTTTTCCGTGACCTGATGGCTACAATCATTGCTGATGCACTAGGAGAACACACCTTTGAATTTGTTGCTGAACTCCTGTGCGACAAAGAAGGCGTGCTGTTCTTGACACGTACCCTCGAGGTCCATGAACGTCTCCAGGACACCTATTGGGTGTGTGCCTTCGCTGTCAATCAGCATGCAGGCATTTGCGGAGCAAACCCCGACGGAGACACCGATCCAGTCACCAAGATCCCACACCCAGTGTGTGCTTGCAAGACACCAAAATTTTTCAACAAAGACCCTCCATTGAATGAACAGGGTGAGAGCATCATGTGTGAAATGAACAAATTCGATGACATGATGGCACTGCTGGCCAAGAAAAATCCAAATTTTGCAGAAGTTGTTGCTGTGGATGCCGACTTGAACCTCTTCCTGATCAAGCTCTTGGACCATGTGCCCCGCCATGCAGAATGCGCAATACCTGTAATTTCACCCCGCGAGCTGCAACATGCATGCCATAAATCTATTAGGAAGGCCGCAGGCCTTGACGGGTGGTTTGCAAAGATGTGGGATTGCTTGCCTCTAGGTTTCTTCACCCAGCTCGCTGAACTCTGGAATGCTTGCCTCCGCGGGGCACCAGTGCCCAGCCAATGGAAACACATCCGAATTGCCTTGCTAACCAAACCAGATGGAGGCAAGCGGCCCCTTGCCATTGCAGCCCTTGCCTGGCGTTTAGGCATGGCCACTGTCATGAAAGCCCTCCGCCCTTGGATTCTGAACTGGATCCCACCGGAACTGTGTGGTGGAGTACCCGCCAAGGGAATTCATGATGTCCATGCAGTCATGTTTCAACATTTACAGTCATGCCGAAATAGTAATTCCCCTTTTGCCGGGTGTAAAGCTGACGTCCGGAAATGTTTCGACTCTGTGGTCCCTGCGACCGCCTTGACAGTATGGAAGCACCTCGGCGCGCCAGATGGCGTACTGCATGTTTTGACAGACTTCTATACCCAACAGCAAAGATGGTTTTCTATCCAGAATTGTGTTGCACAACACCCTGTTTTTGCCAATGTTAGCATTCTCCAGGGCTGCCCGGCAAGCCCTGCCCTCCTTAATGCATTAATGACAGTATGGGTGGCAGCTATGCGGACCCAACTCCCTACTGTCAAATTGGCCCTGTACCTCGATGACAGAACTGTGTGGGCTTGTGATCGCTCCGCAGCCAAGCATGTCCTTGAAGCCATGGTACATTCCGGACCAATTGACCGAGCACTCGGCTTTGCACTGCATCCGGACAAACTTGAGTGTTTCGCCTTGCGAAAATGTGACAGAGATTTCCTTAATACGTATACCAGTGAGGTAGGACCTGTTAAACTTTCCTTTAAGCTTTTAGGGATCCAGTATTTCATTGGTTCAAATGTACTTTGCCATCAGGACAGCCGGTTACACCAAGCCATCCTCACCCGCTGCCGCAAAATCCGCATGGTGACTAACAACATTCAACTCCGCAAATTACTTGTGCAGATGCTTGTTGTGTCCATGCTCCGCTGGATGGGGCCTTGGCAACGTTTCCGGAAAGACACCCTCCGCGGATGGGCTACGGCCATTGAGACAGCTATATGGGGGCACAAGACTCCACCGGGCAGATCCAAGTATTTGTTTTGGACAATCGTTGCCAATCTAAGATGCTACCCTGCATGCGCCTTAGATGTGGAAGCAATCCTCAGCGAATGGCGGCGGCAGGTTGCAGTCATGACTGATAGACCGTCTCTTCCGAGCACGCCGCACCGCGCCGCAGTCGCCATGCAGAGACTGGGCTGGAGCACCTTGTCAAATCACATATGGAGCACCCCATTTGGTCAAATTCGTGTCGGGTGGATCTCAGACATGCAACTGTCCAAATTGATCCGCCTCTCATGGGCACGTGTCCTGTACAATCAAGATAGTAAGACCCACCAAAGCCTAGCACCCCGAACTGTGCCTTATCATGGTTTCCATGACAAATTTGTGAATGAAGGGAAGGAGAAATACAGCCTCACTGTGTTGATGGCTGCCGCTACGGACGGCCGTATCCTTGCCCGCATGAACAACGCAACATGTTGTACCTGTGGACTCCCTAACCCAGACCGTGAACATCTCACATTTGTTTGTAAATCGCAAGCTGGGGTAAGACCACCCCTGCGGAGCCAATCAGAAAACAGACTCTTACTACCATTAGTTTCGATGCCTCAGAGAACCCCTTGTCCTGGTTTTAACCCTGATGCCAACCTAGTCCATTTTCTTTCTGCGCAATATCTCAAGACCCACCTGCCGGTAGTTTTAGCCATAGATGGCAGTTGCCTCATCTTGCCAGGCCATGAGCTTCACCAGTGGGCCTCTTGGGCAGTGGTCGGATCCGCATCAGCGGCCTTCCATGGACCCCTTCACGGATGTGTTCAAAATCCTGCAGCGGCAGAAAGAGAAGCACTGTTTCAAGCCCTCATGGCTGCGGCAACAGCACAAGTACCAGTAAGACTCCTCGTTGACAATGAGGCTAATGTCCAACGACTTCAGCGAGGACTCTTGACAGGCCAGTGGACGGGAGATATTATTGGCTTCTGGCTGCGCATAGCTAAAATGACAACACATGGGGTTGAAGCTATGTGGGTTCCATCCCACGACAAGCGACCCTTGTGGACACCGCAGGCCGATTGGGGCCTAACAGCGGTCGACTGCCGTCGACTGAACCAGCTGGCAGATACAGCTGCAACAGCGATTACAGAAAGATCCAAGGACCTTTTTCTNGTCGACTGCCGTCGACTGAACCAGCTGGCAGATACAGCTGCAACAGCGATTACAGAAAGATCCAAGGACCTTTTTCTGCGGAGCCAACAAGAACTGACACGTGCTCATGCGTGGGCACAGCATGTTATTCAACGCCAAAAAGCGACCACCTTGCCTTTTCATGAGGACTTGGTGCACATCATGCAACTGCGGGCTGATCCTGTTTGTTGCTGATTTTCCATGCCAGTGAGTGTGTCTCACTTTGTTGGCTGTTAACCACGGTTCGCCGGCAGGTTACAGTTTCGATCTACAATCTACAATCTTGAACCTCTTCCAGCGCGCCTGGTGTGTCGCTGAGTTGGCTGAAGCGCATCGCCTGGGCATGGCTCAGAAACTTTTCCTAAGGAACAAGGCCACCTTAATGACAAGGCAAAGCACTTTGCAAGGTTTGCAGGTTGAGAATATGAGGGCCAGCCGTCCTGAAGATGTTCAGCAAATATTGAGCAAGATCCCAGACAAGGTGACTTTTAATAAGAAACTGCAAGAATTGATCTTTGATGGGAACGTGGGCCTGCTCGCTGCTTGGAGGAAAGCTGACGTTCTTCAACACATGGAAGACCTTTCTTATATTCTGAAATGGGCCAGATTCTCAAGAAGTGTCCACAATGGCGCACTCATTTGGCGCAGGTGGGTTGCATCTGCAGCTGGGACCAATTAATGCAGATGATCTCAAAAGTAGATCCGGCTTTGGCTTGAATAGAGCCATGATGACAAAAGTTTTCGCCGCTTCTCCATTCGTATTTTCTGCATGTTCCAAAATTCGGGCACCAGCCCCGAAATCTCTTGAATCAAGCAGCAAAATATATTAAGTATTTGAGTGTGCTTGAACATTCTTTAAACTTGTTTGAACTTACCTAAAGCATCCTAAAGCCACCTGTATTGAACTTGATTGAACTAAAGATGGTCAGCCTGTCCAGGTCAATTGCACCCCTAGCAAGTCAGTCGGTCGCCATCTTGTCAGGACGCAGTCAGCTCGCAAAGATGAGGTGCACAACGGGAGGTCATTTGGGTAGCCATTCAGAATCCAATCGGGACTGTATGAACCCCGGAACATCCTGGAACATGCTGGAACTTGATTGTTCCAAAAGGTTGATTGGGTCAGTTTCAGGCAATCAAGGGTGGCAAAGTGTTTCATGCCATTCTGGAATCGGCAAGTGGCAAGTTCTGCAAGGATCAGGTGTGATTAGTCCAAT
>BGPT01001297.1:13450-63763 GCA_003297045.1 Symbiodinium sp. clade C Y103
GTTACGACCCACCCACTAACCACTTGGCAAATTCCGGAAAGACCAAAGTATAACTAGCAGTATAACTATGGTGAAAGAGAACAGGTTACAAACCACAATTTCTATACTTTGGGCGAATCTAGCACCTAAATAACTTTTCAGCAACTTATGAATTGCAATGGGGATACAATGGGACCATGGTGGTGCCCCAACTTGTTGGTTAAGTCGGTTTGGTTCACTAGCTTAACTGTTGGGTGTGTTTTTTAAATGTATATATAGTTAGATCGGTTTTGAGTTTCCCTATGCTCACAACTATAGGGTAATAACCATGGTTATAACATGTTATACACAATTTTAATGGATTTATTAGCCAGACCGCAGTTGGGTGATTTTTGTGGAGATAATGTTGGATTCTAACCCTCATGAGATGGGATATGGGGGCCCCTAAAACCATTCTGAAATATATGCACTTATCCCGCGCCACACGCCCAAGTATGATATTTTTTTAATTGCGGCCCTGCCTGCCATGTGCAGATCCCCAGTTGATGAGGTTTAACGGGGATTTGTTTCTTAGGAATAGATTATTAGCATCGGGCATGGGTATTCAATGTGAAGATCATGTTCTATCAAGATTGGTTTTGGATGATCAACAAAATGGGGATATAGACTATGATACAGTTGTGATATTTCAGCTGCAACAATCAACAGTTGTGATATTCAAGGATATTTGCCAACCAAATGCGGATTTGGAGTCAACAACAGAAAGTGAGGTGGCCGTGAGTTGCAGGGAAACCATCAAGCATTCGGGATTTTAGGGATTTATATAAGCGTAAAATTGTGATCCTTAATGATTTCTATATATCTACAGTAATTATAAGATGCAAGGTTATTATAAGATTATAATTTTAATGTAACAGTATTTTCTTATGTACATATCTTAAAAATTGTGATCTTAATTATATATTGTATTTATAAGATGCAACTGACGGTTGGTCCTAGGTCGGTTGTAAGCTTGTGTTGATGGGTTTCATGGGGATCATTCTGATTTATGAACCACCATGGGTCCAGTCATTGATTTCCTTAGGTGCCATTACACAGCATATATGTTCCATCCTTACCAGTCTGGGGATGGGTTGAAACCCTTAGAGGCCGGCCCACAGCCAATTCTTCCTTCCCCCACCGCAGAGGCAAGTTCCTGATGCGTTCGCGCTTCGCACGATGAATCCACTGTTGGAATCGTCGCTCGTTTCGACATGGCTGTGATAGGTTCCCAGATCCAGGATGTCACCAGATTATCACAACAAAGTGTGGAGAGAGCTTCGAGTTGGTTTGGATAAAACTGATGAGCAGCCAGTCATATTGAGAGTTGCCGAGTTGCCAGTAAAAAGGACAGCCACCGTTGCTGTCAGACAATCTAACAGATCGAGATGATGCCATCATTGCAACTGGATAATTCCGAATAATTCGGTTTCTAGCTGGGCTTCAACACTTCCGCCCATTGGTGCCAGAGAAATCAATTGATACGACACAGAACCGCATGAAACCCCCAGGAGCCACAACAGGGTCACAATTTTTGATTGGCTAAATCGTTCCAAAGACCCTACATTGGTGCACACCCCAAGTTTTGAACCTTCACAGTCCCAATTATATTTAATCTTGGTAAAACAATAACAAACCATCCCAAAAATTGCCATAAATAGGTTTAATAAACCATTCCCAAATGGGTGGTTTATTGGTGTTTTACCCACATTATTCAAGCTACTGTATGCTGTCTTTATGACTCTTTATGTATGGGGATGGGGATGACACAATAGCTACAATCCCTATTTGTTTTTTTTTCAAATTCAAGGACGATAACCTGTTTCCAGCATTGGATGGAATTGCACCGTTGGACCTGGAAGTGGCCAGTCCTTCTTTGCCCTCAAGGGGCACTGGACTTTTAAGATTATGTGGTGTGAACCGCGATGGACAGGAGGAAGTTGGAATTGGATGGAATTGGATGGATTTGGAACACTTTTGCCACCAAAAAGAATTGGAAAGAACACCTCTGAAGCCAGACATTTTTGTAAATTGTCATGGTCATCAATCTAGAGCCTTTGTCATCAATGTTTCTGATTTCGATCTCATGAAGGCATGATATCCATGAAGTCATAAAGATCTTTCACATTCTTGAACCTAAAGCCTCCATGTCCAATCTCGGTTGATCTTGACACATGGCACATTTTGACAGCCGATGCTGAAAGCTCTCGGGAGCGGACCAGCTTTGACCCAAACGGGTCCGGGTCGCAGGCAGCGGCTGTGACGTCGTGCGGTCCAAAAAAAAGGGGCCCCAGGGCACAGAGTCCGGAAGTGCTGCTTGGATACGGGCCCCAGTGACAAAGTGGGTAATAATATGCATAGTTATAAAAATTGATGATATTATGATATACTAGTAACAATAACGGGTAATACTAAAAGTAATGATAATCATCATGATCGTAAGTAAACATACAGATCCGAGCTTTTTTTGGGGGGTATATGTGGGATATACATGTTTCATCATTTTTCCATTTTCCATATGAACTATCACCCAGTGATTGGACCCCAGTAATTTCGGGGAAAGCCCATGGCAGGTGTCGGCCTATCGGATGCCTTTGCGTCGCCCCAATGGACCCCCAGGACCTGGAGAAATGCTGGGAGAATCATCGAGAAAGGGTGGATTGGAAAAATCATGGAAGTAAATGGTGGGTTTTCCATTGCCATGTTTGGAGACGCTTGGATATCGGATGGCAAGCCGCAAGTTGAATGATAGTTAAGTGAACGGATTGATGTTTCCACAGTTTTGATAGAGTGTTGCATGCCCGAAATCTATTGAAATCCAATCATGAAGCCAAAAACGGATTGTTTCCCTGAGGAAAAAACGCAGTGAAACGGCATTTTTTGGCGGTTACACGCTGAGATGTACCAACTGCAACCATACTTTTCAGTATCTACTTGAACCAGATAGTTATTCCCCACGATTTTCATGATGATTGACGTGATTGACGTTGTCCAATCCGTGGATCACCGCTTGAGCGCTGAGGAAGTAGCCATGGCTCCAGACCCTTGGGTTCCTCTGCGGAGCGGTGAAGCGGTGTATCCAAGGAGCTACGAATTGTGTCTTCCAAGAACATTATAATTCATGGTTGTGTTGTTGAGCAAAGAATAGCAAATATATGATAATATGTATATATATATATGTGTGTGTTTATAGCATATAGTTACATACTTACCGAAATGCATGATGTTCCATCAATGTTTGGGTGTTTATTCACAACGAGTTTGAGAGAATTATGCAATCTTACTTCAGTGTGTGCCCAAAAGTGAATTGGAATAGAATGCTGAAAATTGGATAGCTTGGCAGTTTAAACCCAACAAGACATAGGAATATTGCTTGACATCGAAACCACAAAGACTGGTTGAGGTGTTTCCAGTTTATTTTGTAAACGTTCCATTTGTTTAAAAAAAGACACATATCTTTATGATCATGATCATGATCATGATTTATGATCATGATCATGATGATGATGATGATGATGATGATGATGATGATGATGATGATGCAGCTTTCATTTTTTGGTTTCGAGCCCTACCGCACATGAACAACAAAGGCACTTGACCATGCGGTGAACTGAGGTTTGGCGGGGCACCAAGGAGATATTCTCTCCATGTGTCCAACCCTGAGGTTCATTGTAGATACATGGCCATGGATTATTTGCCTGAACTGATGGCATACAATTGGTGAGCACCTGGGCTCTCAATGAGATAATGAAGGTTGTTCACATGTTTTGATTGGTTTCACCATCAAGATTGGGATGCATCAAGGGACGTAAGCCAGTCCAGAACTATCCACAAAATTCCATGGCTTCCAGGGTTCGGCTGACAGACATCGACTGCATTCTCTCAGAGAGGTCATGTTGCATGTGAAAAGTGTGGAGCTCTGTGCGTGCTGCGCAATGTAAACATATAATGTATAAATATATGTTTTATGTCACTGCATAGATTTGGCCTTCCTATTGATAGTTTGCGTGCCATTCTTTGTCCTGCACGTCAATGTTGATGTATTTCAGGCCCATCCTACACAGAATCGCACTCCACTGGTGGTGGTGGCGGGCCTTTGCTTCTTACAGCAGGTTGGAGAACCATCCCGCACCACATGTCTCAAGGAAACCACCGTGAAATACCAAGTGGCTATAATATGATATTTATGAATGGATATAAATATAAGTTTTTCTTGCTGACCATGTTCCCCTTATGACCGTTGGATATATTCATGTCCCTCATATGTGCAACCGGTGGATGATCGGGCATGTATGGTTCCTACCATCGGTGTGGCGTTTTTCCCCTTGGCGTTGGCCGCATTTTTGCAACACATCTGGGGGATACATCACCAATCTGAGACCTACCTGGACTATCAAGTCTCCAGTTCGCAATCTTCAGTGTCGGACAGTTACTTTAGAGCCTTGAAGCCATAAAATTGCTGCATTGTTTTTGTTTTTGTTTTTTCAGGCGACGACCGCACCGCCCGTTTGTGGGCCTTGGCTGGGTGGCAGCCGCAGTGCTCGTCGTTTCTGATTTCTGATGGGTGTCCAAACCATCGAACATCCCAAAACATTCATTTTTTCCAGCAAAAAATGAGCATGCTAGTGGATCGGCGGGCGACCTCGCTGAATTTGAAATGCAGGTTTCTAGAGTGTTTTTCACCTGCTTGTCGCATTTTTCTGCCATTCTCTCCCACGTGGTTGATTTGTGTTGACATGGGCCACATGGGCTAAAAAAACTTCAGACACCTTGCAGGTAAAGCACTGCAGTATTTCTATAGTGCGGTATGTCGGTATGTCCAATGAGAAACTAAACTCAAGTTGATCATTTGGAGCTTATTAGCTCATATTAGCTACTGTACAAATCCAATAACTTAATGGTTTATGGAACCCAATACCTACATTCTAGGCCATTGATGCCAGGCGTATGCCAGGCTTAGTGCAGACTCCATCTCCCAACCTCCTGAGGCCGCACGCTGGGTCCGAGTTGATTTGCTTCGATCGCTTGAAGGGCAGCCGCCAGGTGCCAAGGGCTTGGAAGTTGACCAATGATGGCCAGTTGGTAACGGTACCTATGAAACACTATAAATAATGGGTTTTTGCAGGGGATAAACCCATATAAACCATCTAGCTGGTGCAGGATATCGCAACCATCCACACTAGATTTTTAGGATGATTTAGGTATTCTCAAGTTTGATTTAAGTCTGCTGGCGCGATGGGAGAGAGGTTGAAGTCACCAGCCGGATGGATAGGTTTGAGTTTGATTTCTCAAATTGCATGGTTTGTCTTTGATACAAGGGGAGCAGTTTGAACAAGGCTTCCTTCCATAGCAAAGACTAGCAAAGGGGTTGCCTCATTCCTTTTTGGGACCACAGTATACAGGCCCTCACGCCAGGTTTGGGCACCCAGTACCCGGGTCAGTGGTGCTATTGGATGATTCCTGTCAGCTCTCTCCAACATTTGAAGCGAACTCAGGGTTTCCCAAATGCCCCTACTACTGTCATCCATATATTGGTAAACATCCAGCAACTATTGTTTCTTTGGTTTTGGCACTGCAGCATGCTGGATTTCTGAGATCGATGTGTAACATCACCCTCATCAAATATTTGTTGTAGCGATTTATATGTATATATGAGCGCTTGGCTTTCCCACGAAGCCACGTGTGGTGTTTGGGTGCTTATTATGTGTTCCTTCTGTAGTTGTTCTGGTTGTTCATTGTTTGTGATGCTTGGCTGCTCCGTTTTATTGCGGCAAATGGGCTTTGCCTTTTCGATGCCACAGTGTTTCCACTCGTGCTGCTGGTTGCGCAAAGGTAGGTCGTTGAATAAGGGGATATGAAGTTTAGGATTCCCCTGGGCTTGATGGGTAAGCACCTTGAAATACCTTCAATAAACATGGTTTTCTGGCATTTTTCCTTCAATCTTTAATCCTTCTGTTGGTCCACCCTGTTGCTTGTGGACCACGAGAATCCCTTGGTCCTATCAATGAACACACAGAAACCTGATTCAGTGCTTGGATCTATTCATCCTGGGTTCCAAGGTGATTCAGTATATACTTGATATGGCTTGACATGGGTGATACTTGGGGGATCGCTCTCCATACCGTCGGTCAGTTTAACACATCAATAGAATATCACTATTTTCCATAGGTAAATCAATTATCATCTATCAGTGGGTGCTTGACCATGACTGTGTGAAATGACCAGAGGTTAAATGAAGGTCACATGGCTGGTCGTTGCCACCTTTTTTGCACCAGGCATCTTCAGTCGAGGAGAACCCCCTCTTTGAGCAGGTGCAGGACTGCTTAAGGTTGACGGTGAGCTAAGCTGATGGTTGAACCATGAAATCATTGGGGGATTGGTCCACAAAACAACAACTTGGGCCTTTGCCAGAAAGTGATGTTGGCACCCAAGAAGACTGGCCGGTTTTGCCCGAGCCTTCCATCAAACGCAGGTTGGCTGTAGAGATGACCCGTTTCCAGCTGCTTGACTCAACCACCAGCCTGCCTCAGACAATGCTTATCCAGCAGCTGTCACCAGCTGAAAGCACTTTGGGCATGTACCTGGATCATGTGGAGTTTCCCTCAAACACGGCAACGGAACATGCTCCATTTCAAGGTCATGTTCCCATGAAAAACCACCCTTTTGGTTCCGGGATTTCCCAGCCAGCCATTTTTGAGTACTGGAGGGTAACGTGCATCCTGTCAGCAAGTGCAACGCAGCTAGCTCTTCTGCCCTAGGGCCAAGAATCAAATTGGAGCTTCGAGCTTGCCACCTTCAAAATCTGTTTGTCTCATGTTAATCTGTTTGTGCTTTCCCTTTCCAATCTGTAATAGTTCATTAAAAGATGGATCAATCTGTTGATCAAATTCCAAACATTGGAAGTCGGTGGGAAGTCCCATTTGATAAACTTTGATCACAGTTTTAATACTTTTTAATCACCAACACTCTTCAGAAGCCTTCACTTCCAATGGACACCAAGTCACCACTCCAGGACGCCCAATTTCTCTGCCTCGATGGTGCAGTTGCACTGGCAACCACCACGCGCTTGGCGGTCTATCGCTTTCAACTGCACCTGCAGGCAGCGGATGGAGAAGGCGTTCCAGTCGAGATCGCAAGGATAGAAATCAAATAGAAGCACATAAAAATACAATCACTAACATAACATAACTAACATAACTAACTATGGAAAATCACAATTTTTAATGGGAAAATCAACTATTTCTATGGCCATTTTCAATAGCTATGTTAGTTTACCAGAGGGTATAAATATCATAAAATCAACTGCAGATGGCCCTACAATTTTTGGTGGCTGAAAAACATGTGGGTGGGTCGATCTCCAACTCATTTCTCCGTGAAAGTTGACGCCTTCACCCCTCGGTGATTCCAGGGTAGATTCCGGGTCAATGGATTGTCCCATCGCGTTAATCGTAGTCCTGCCCAAGGAAAACCCGTCAAAGCTGGATTCGGGGTTGTGATTTTCCGTAGTGATCTATCAAATCTATCATGATCTATCAAATTCTGGAGCTCAAATAGCTCAATATTTAGGGAATCCTCCAATTCAGCCACTATTTTCCCACCCTGTGAGGATACCTCGGATGACATCAAGCGCCTTCAGAGGCCATGACCTCCCGAGAATGAGAGTCAAATTCTAGCTAAATTGGTTAAACTAAATGTATTCAATGTTGGGATTATGGCAGATATATCAATATCCATATACGGCAACAACATGTAACTGTATATGAAGGGCGGGGTCACCAGATCTGGTGTGCAAGATTTCCGAATGTGTAACGGGACCAGCAGGAACGGCATGAAGGTAGTCTAACTTTTCTATTTTATCAATTTTCACATCCGCATGTTAAAAAGTGTGCGCCGTACAGATGTGGTTATAAACATTTATACACTAACTTATTTGGGCACCACCTTTTGCTGGCCAATATGTGTGGATCAATAATTTTGAAAGGCCCGGTTGCCTCCGGCCTTCAATACTTTGGCAAGGATGTGATGTAAATTGAAGACCAAGGAGTGCCCCTGATCCTGCTGATTGTGCTTTGGCTTCTGAGCATTTGATCTGTGTTTCATAAAAGTACGGTTGCCCCAATGATATCAGAACAAATTCGACGCATGCCACGCCAGATGTTTTTCTGTTGTCATCATTTGCTACCAAGCCCTCGCTCCTCCCGTTTCCGTGTAAGCCTCTCGTTTTGATAAAGTGGGGCTTAGAACACGCCAACATTTCTGTGAGTGATATGGCCATGGGTCAAAAAAGCCTGGCACCCTCCGGAAAACCAACATGGCAGGTATAACAGATTATAATTATAACAGTAGAAGAACAGGTTTGAATATGTTTGAATAGGTTTGATCCATCTCCACATCATATATGATCATATTTCTTTCTAACGCACACTCTCGCACCCAGTTTGATTGGTGCTGTGCATATTCTTGACCCAAATTAGGTTGGAAATCATTGGAAAAACTACTGCTAAAGAGACGTACTGTAGATATTAAAAAAATCCTCCACCAGTTGGTAGATGGTTTATCCCATTATAATTCCACTATTTACAGTGTTTTTTTGGCATCCCAAAAGCTACCAACTTTGTTCCGGCTACAGCTCCGCAGGATGGGCTCCTACAAATGCTGCGGACTTTTGGCCCTGCCCAAAGAACCCACGGCCGGGCAAAGTCTGGTGGCGATCGCGGCCAACAACGTTGGGCGGCCTACCATGGATAGGCTGGAAAACTCGAAGTACGGTAATCATATTGTGTGAATATGTCCAGCAGCAATGTTGATTTAACAGAAATTACACGGGTAGAGAATCATGAAATTCGGAATTGTTCCCTTCACCGACAACATGAATACCTTCCTATATCGGCCCCAACATGATCCAGTGCATCCCATCATGGTGGCTGAGACCTTACAAGCTTTAGGTCTTGGTGAATATGATTTTGGTGATCTGATTCCGAAAGATACATCTTTTCTACCAAGAATGAAATGATGAAACTAGAACCATCTATGATTCCATGATCCCTATCAACTGCACCAGCTACTATTTGCTGGCACAATGGGCACACTTTGTGTACAGTGTATATATGTAATATATATATATATACATATGTGTGTGTGTCATCATATCATTATATATCATGATCTGTCTTATATATAAATATATATTTTAAAACAAACTACTGGTATATATCATTATTATTACCATCATTATTTATCACTGTTTATCATTTACATCATTATGTATATATATATATATGTGTGTGTGTGCCAATGATTATACATCATCATATATCATATTATATATATATGTATATATCATTGTTTGCTGTGTATAGAGTCAGGTGTGTGTGCGTGTGTGCGCGTGTAAACAGATACTTGCTTATGTGTGCCTTTTGATCCACACCACGCGCATACACCAAACACTGTATACATATACATATATATATATATATGATGTATATATATATATATATGTGTGTGTGTGTGTGTCTGCATGGCCAAGCTCATGAAGGATCAAGGTTGAACAAGCAGACACTTCACTCTGATGTCCAAGGGATTTGCCTCCCATTTTCTTGGACATTGGCCATGCCATGAGTTCTGGTAGTGGTTTGGCATCACATGAGGAAACAACAGTTCTCCATCTCCAGTAATTCTAATGACAGCCGACTCACATAATATCGTGATAATTATCTTGAAGTTATAATGTCCAGCCAAGAAAACATCACATTGACATTGTACAGCTAGCATCAAGTCTACAAACTTAACACCATCTACAGTTGGCACCACCTCCAACAGCTCCATCTCCGCCATGTTGGGCGTGCGACCCAGTACCCTTGCAGCTGGAATGACTGTGGCAGAGGTCCATGGGATGGATCTGCACGGCATTTGTCACTCGTTTCAGTTGGAGGACTGGGGAGTTGGCTGTTTGATGGATGGGGATGACTTAACATCCCATATTTTTCTGCGAAATTGTTGAGATGATGTTGGGGCTAGCATCCACTAGTCAGCTATTTTGATGTGAATTGCGGGGGCCCCCAGGGTTTTGACCAACAGCGGTCCGGGCATGTGCCTTTCTTGAAATCACACTTGTGACACTTGCTTTCTTCCACCAGTTTAGTGGTTTTCAAGCCCGATAAAAGTCCAGCGGGTCCAACGGAGACTTTGAAGGTGTAGGAAGTTTTCCACTAGACAGCTATTCCTTCCAATGGCGATATGGGGCAAGACCCTGGATGTTTGGATGTTGGTCACGTTTCCGCAGAACAATAGTATTTCCAAAAGGTGAAACAAACTAGACATCCAATTTTGAAAGGGCCCAAGTTGGACCAATGCCCATATTTGCTAATCTTAATGCCAGAGAACTTGTATGAATGTCCTTTTAGCCCCATTGACCTGACCAAATATGTAGATCAACTGGGAGGAAACTTGCGTTGCAGGTACTGGGATTGTTCTTGTCATTTATCCTGATGTTAATTATCACTCTGTGGGACAATGCCCATGGTGTTGTATATTGGCTATTCTTTCATACTGATGTAGATGTATCTTTCGTGAATCCGTATGTGTTTGCTTTGCTTCTACCATGTGTTCTCTCGTCTTTCTTATCTTGTTGATGCATGTCGAGGCGTCTTGATATTCACAATGCCATTTGTACCTACTTGTCAGATGGTCCGTTGTTATTGTATGATTAATTGCTGATGGACCTCCATACAGGTTTTCTTCATCCATGGAATATCTTCCATGAGAAGTTTGTCCCTAGAAGCTCTGAGGCGAGTACTGCGGGGAGCTCAAACCCCTGGAAGAGCTGGGACGCTGTGAGACCCCAGAGGTGGAAGAACCCACCCACTGCTTCTCGGCCATGTGTTCGCATGGAGAAGGATGACGATTTGGTGGTTTGGAATTTCAGCCACCTATGAGATATGAGTTGAGATGTGTATATATATATATATAGATACTTTGTTTGTACATATGTTTGTTAATACCATGTAATATACTGTAATACTGTAATACCATGTGTATATTACAATACCTAATTATATAGTATGCATGTGTACTGCATGAATACATACTTGCCATGCATGCATGCATAATTATATGTAGAAGCATTTGTTTTTACATATTTTTAGATGACCATAATGACATCGGGACATGAACAGGGTTTTCCTTTTTTTCTATGTTAGTGTGTCCCACAATTTTGAAGCAAATCCGGTAGCAAAGAGTCTATTGCATTTCTTTATCAGAGGAAGGAATGGTTTTGCTGTCCACTAGCCATTGGTGCAACCTCAATGGCTTGCCACTTGCCGCTGCCTGGAAGGCCAAAAAGCGAACATTATCATACCAGTGTAGGGATGCTGTTATAAGATGTTATAAGATGATAGCTGCTGATTGATGGATCCATTGAATCCATGAGCCCTTCTTTGGGCGGTGCCTTCGGGAATCCGTCAGGTTCGCAATCAGCGAGGATAATAGATGCGGAACCTATAGTTATCCAACGGGGTTCGAAGTCGATTCAACAGAGATGTGGCTGGAAATTATACGTCACCCATTTGCATCCATTCAGTATCTATTTTGCCTACAGTTGTTGGTGCTCAATGTTTGTCATGTCATGTTCCATTCCTCAAAAAACGTGATGATGATTCAAAGATCCCAACTGACCAGATGTTTAATGATCTTTGGGATTCTTTGGGGATGTGGCTGCAAAACTACCCGTTCATCATAGCTTCACTTTGATCCTCCCTACCTTCCCTCCCCGTGCTGCTGAGGCTATTCCTGTGGCGCTGGGCCGCTGGAGTTCAGCACTAGCCAAGCGAGGAAGGGAAGCCATGCGCGCTGCCCGGAATGTGTGGCGGCGAATCGAAACAAACGATTTGCGCCCTTTCAGATGCTCGACGCGATAAGGATCTACAAATATAAGGACAGTTCATGTCGCGTGTCATCACATCATGTTTTTGGTAGGGAGAATGTGTTTCCGTAGGCATTGTATTCGACCATCCTATTTTCATATGTCTTTTTCGGGTGATCAATTTCGAGCCAACATATCCATGCCCTCTTGGCTGAGCAATTCGTCGTGTTATGAGGTATTCTCAAAATGATCTAGGGAATGGGACGCTGAGCCCAGGTGCCTTTCGTCTTTTCAGGTTATTTCTAAGATGATTTAATCTGTTATTTCTTAATACCCCCTGGTAAACTAACATAACTGAGGAAAATCACCCTTTTTAATGGGAAAATCCACTATAAATGGCCATTTTCAATAGCTCTGTTAGTTTACCAGAGGGTAATTATCAGGAGGTGATGGATTGATGATCACCAGAACCTGGTGATGTTTCAGAACTTGTTGAAACACCTCTTAGAATTGCCGCGAAAGAGCTGGTCTCTCACGCTCCGGCACTGATCATGACTACAAACTGCATATAAATACTTAATCATACTGTTTCCACCCAAGTATCGAAGCGTTTTTTTTCTTGTCCCGCAGCAGGTCCCGCAGCAGGCACCAACCAGAAGAATCTGCTTCGTGTATCCTTGAGGAATGTATCACTGATGGCTTGAGGTCCAATCCCTTCGCCCTTTGATTCCAGACCATCAACCTGGTTGTCAAATGTCTAGGGTTGTTTAAGATCATTGAAGATCTTTCTGATGCTTTCAGGAATTTGACGGTGGATGATGGATTGTAGGCTCAAAAACCCTTGACTTTTGATGCAAGTGAGATCCCGACCATGAATTTAAGTTCGCAGTTTTCGAAATCAACTTAACTCACAATGTGTTTCATGTTGAAATCATTTTAAATCCATTTGAATCCTAAATTTCACTGGGTGAAATCACCCCAAATCACCAGTGATTTCAATCCCATGACCTCTGCAGCCCCTACCGTCCAGGCATCGCGCCAGCCGTAGCGACCAGGACGTGGATGCCGAGCTGCTACAGTCCGTCGAAGATGTCGACGAGGCACGGGTCCTGGAAGCCTTAGAGGCGGGTGCCGATGCGGTGCCCAGGCTGAAGGGACGGTGCAGTTGGTTGAGTTGCTCATAACACTACCTTTTGTTTAATGGAAAATCACCATTAATTCTAATAGGTAAATTAATCCTCTGGTAAACTAACATAACTATGGAAAATCACAATTTTAAATGGGAAAATCATCTATCCAATGGCCATTTTCAATCTCAATGGATTGGTGAATGGGAACATTGAAACCGGAAACCCATGGGATTTTCCCATCAAATATAGGGGTTTCCGGTTCAAATGTTCCCTTAAACCAATCCAGTGAGAGTTGGTTGAGTTGCTGTGTAAGATACCATTCCTGGGTCATCTCAGATCCAATTTTGTGAGTCAAGATGAGTCAAGATGAAACTATGGTGATTTTGTAGTGAGTTTCCATAGCTATGTTTGTTGATGATTTGGATATACGGAGCCAATTAATCATTAATGTTGATTAAGAGGCCCCATGATGATAATTGGATAGCTTAAGTTGGTATTTACAAATGTCTATGATTAGGTGAAGTATTTTTCATGCATGTTTGATTTAACAATGTTTCTGGTTAACTGTCCAAAATAGCACCAGAGTCCAGAAACCACGGTCGGTTAGTATCTGTGTAGTAAGGAATTTATATACGACTGGGACACTCGGACCATGGTGGATGTAGGGGTGTAAAAGAAAGAATCAGGGGATGAGATGAGTGGGGCGTGAACGGAGATTTAACCAAGAAAAATGATGGGATAGTGGAATAGAATATGATAGTATGGTAGGATGAATGGGGATTGCACAATCCCATTTGTAGATTCATGAATGTAGACTCACCCTGATACCTTCTGGTTAGACTGTTTGTAAGGGGAATCATCCCTTTGGTGCATCAGTTCGATGCTTGTCTATGGGGGAGTTTCAAGCGGGGACCCCTAGGTTGATAGTTAAGTAGTTCTTTTTAATAACTAATGAGGTTAACCATGGGTTTTGGTATGTTATGGTTGGGTTAACTTGGATGTTTTCATAGATTATGAATATTAGTTAATCTATTAATCAATGTATCTACATGACCATATCATATCCCTGTACGTAGTAAGCCCAAACTACTGAAACCACAAACCATCCCATTGACTTACAAGGTGGGTCCCCCTTTGTTCTGTTTGTTGGTTATAAAAAAAATTAGCCTAGTGTTATAATGGGTTCTCCAACTTATCCAACATCGTTCCGAGAATGAATCTATTCACAAAACTCAACTTAGATAACTAACTGGGGCCCGGGGCCAGAGGTGGGGAGTTACCCATGTTACTGGCGCCTCCCCACATCCGCTGTAAGGACTGCTCCCGGCCGCTACTCCTGCGCGACGGCACCGGGGCGTGTCACTTCCGCGCCGCCTACCGCGGCGACGGCCGCGCGGTGCCAGAGGAGGCAGCGGAGCAGCCGACGAGTCCGTTGAAGATGGCAGTTTTTCGTGGCCTTGCTGAAGGTTCAAAACATGGTGGGTTGAGGGTTGAGACATGCAGAAATATAAAACGTTGCGATTTACACGTGAAAAATGGGGGAAATGGATTTAGATATCCGCATAGCCAGTGAACAACAGGAATACAACAAAACAACAACAAGAACAAACATGCTGGATAAACATTACACATACGCGTGTGTGTCCATGCGTGTATGCGTATGCGTTGGTTTTGGAAATTGTCTGTTTTGTTGACGTTTGTCTTATTGATCCGTCACTAGTTGATTTGTTGTCGGGAATTGTTTTTCTAGGAATGCGCGGTGTCCTGCCATAAGCACTATTTTTCAAAGAGTATCCAAGGATTTTATTCAGACGCTGTATTTTTTTAAAAGCATACTTATGATTAGGTACCACTGCTGAGGATGAGATGGCCCACTTTTGGCCATGTTGAAGTTCATGAGAGTTTGTTTGTCTTGGCTTCCCGGGAGGTACGTTTACAGTCGTGTCATCGCTCGACACGAGACAGAAGGTGTCTAAGGGGTTGGGAGGTATGAGTAGCATATTGGTTGTTTTTCATTGTTTTTTTTGCCACTGTGTTTTTTCACAAAGTGGATTAGTTGGCCCCACTCTGCCTGTAATACCGCCACATGTGAATATGGAATATCAAGTGCCCTTCCCAGGTCTATCAGATTGCATGCTGGATGAGACAACTCGAATGAGGCGCCTTTCTTGAGGATGGTAGATTTGATTAAAAAAGACCACTAGAATTAAATGAATAGATAGGCTAGACATGAAAAAAAACACTTACTGTGCACCTGTGACTATTCACATTCTTTGGTGGATAATGTTTCTTTCCCCAAAAGTAGACCAGCTATAAGTTGGTTTATACACTCCATGAACTATATGTAGCACATATAATGCCATAAACCATGCTTTATTGGACTCCGAGATAGTGATGGAGAGAGAGAGAGAGAGATATATATATATATACTTATTAGAGTTATTTGCACCAACTTATCCCAGACTTGGTTCAAGGAGAATCTACATCAAACCTCTATTTTCCACTGTAAATGCCACGGTTTCCTGCACAATTTCCTTTAAACCATTCCATAATACTATAGTTATCAGGACCAGAAACCATATAGTTATTGTATAGACCATAGTCACTGGATATAATCAAACAATTCTTTCATAAATCCATTAATTATTCATAGGTACCATAGTCCATAGTTACCATAGTCGAGTATATAGTTATAAATGCCATAGTTGGTTTATATAGTTGGTTTATAAACCCTAGTTCTTGGAGTTAGAAACCCACCAACTTCCCGTTCCAGGCTGGTTTCCATCGCCCAAGCCTTGATTGAACACGGTGCCGCCGTGGCACCCGCGCGGCATCTCTTCGAACTGCGCTATGGGCGTTGTGAGCGTCACCTGGAGCGAAGGGTGAACCATTGGTCCATTAACCCAGTGGGAATAGCCATAGGATTCCCCTCTGGTAAACAGCCACATAACTATGGAAAATCACCATGCTATTAATGGGAAAATCCACTATTTCTATGGCCATGGCTTCAATAGCTATATGTTTAATTACCAGAGGGTAATCTTCAAAAATGGATTTAGTAAATGGATCAAACAGAATGTTCACGGATTTACCATATATTGGTAATCATTGTCAATGCTAGGGATTTACCCACCCAAACATGAATGGAGGATTAAATACCCATGAATAATGGATTAAAGAAACTGAGCCATTGGACTTTTCCCGTGGTTAACATGTTATTTTTCATGGAAAAGCTATCTAACAAACAATAAATGGGAGTTTTACCCATATTCCAACCTGAGAATGGTCAACAAACAAGCAATTGTGATGATTCTCATGGAAAGGACCGCTAAATAACAAACATATTGAGATTTGACGATATGTTACCAGCAAAAATGGGGTGGCACATTGCGGACAAAATGCATAGAATGTAGAATGGATATGATGTATTAGCAGTTTTGCTGTGGAAATCATAATTTCTATAGGTAAATGTTGGCTCTAAAAGAAGTGGTTAGTAAAATTCACACCAGACATTGGGATTTGTTTCAGTTTTTTTTTTTCAAAGGGCCCTTGGCGCTTCCCTCCAAGGTGAGGGCGATGACATTGATGAACCGCCCAATGCCTTTCATCATTTGTACAACCTCCTGCGCGAGTAGCAGAGTGACTGCCTGATTTAAGCCCGGACACATGTCCCAAATTCCTCAGCTGCTGGGTCAAAAAGAGGGCTACTCCACGATTCACACAATCAAAAGACAAAACTGTACCAAACCGACCCCTTGGTTCTTCACCGAAGGACATCGTTGGTAGACAGTCTAAAATTTGAGGTTCAACCCTCAGAATGGCCATTTCCACTGGACAATTCCTCCTATTTGAACATCTTCGAAGCCAGCATTTTTCGTTGGTTCCAGGGAGAGTTTTGGGTGTTACTGTTACCCACCCAAACTTCTTCACATTTCAGGATGTTGAGCTGTCACTGAGCAGCCCATGAATGATGTCATCTCCAAAATGGAGATCGGCATCAAGGTGTACAGGGGCCGTGTCTTTGAAGCGCAAAAGGCTACAACTGTGGTGATGTTGTGGATTGATGCTGGGATCGGTATCTCCTGTATCACATGCCTATACCTATAAGTTGTTCCTCCAGTAATGGAGTATACCCCAAATGGCCATGTCTACACGGGACATCGTGATCCCTGGATGTTAGACTGCCCTAATGTTCGACGAACCCACATGCATTCGTTTTAGGCCATGTAGGTATGTTCAGGCCGCGCATCCAACAGTATCAAGCAGCATTGACTGCGTGCAATTTGTAATTCCGATGATATTCTTACCCATCGTTGTTGTTCATTCGGAGATGGTGCCACAATTAGCTAAGTCGCATAAGTCGCTAGTAAGTGAGTTGGAACCCCTTTTGATTAGGATGTGTGGGATAGATCCCAACAACTAACAGCATCTAAGCTCGTTTGGTGATAGGAGCCATGCAAGAATGCTTGGAATCCCGTCAAAGGATACTGGGTTAAAAGCCAAACAATACTAAAAAGCCTCCGTTATCCTCACTATGTTTGATGGTTTTGTTCTTACCTTGAAGTGGGGTGTATGCATGATATGTACTGCATATTATATTACATTAAATTGTACTATATAAATTATATTCTATTATATCGTATTATACTTATATATAATTACATCTCGTATTCATCGGATTTTGTCATGTTTGATGATCATGCTACCAGCCAGAATTTTCCATAACCCCCGCAACCCCCGCAAGCTCCTGTGGATTCCCTCTGTGGATCGGATGGTGGAGCCAAGGCAGTCCTATCGGGCACCGTCTTGGTGCCGGGACTCAGGGACTCCAGCCAGGGGTCAGGTGTTGGTCAGGTGATGACATGCCCAACAAACAGGACTGGTGATGACTAAAGACGACTGTAAAACCTGCAGTTTCGCTGGGTCTTGAAATTTCACCATGTGCGAACTACTCATTTTTGGCTGCTGTTGTATTGCTAAGTGTCAACAAAACCTCAAGACATTTTGAGCAGTTTGTTTCCAAAAACCATCAGTGATTGGTACAACTGGTGGTTTGGAATCAATGTTTCCTTGTAAATTTTGTTTGATGGGTGATATCATATTTGAGCAGTGTCCCCATTCGCCCAATGTCAATGTTGGAACCTTCCAATTAGTTGGTTCATAGGGGGTCATTGGAAGTCCCATCATTGGGTTCATCCATAATTTTGCTGAAACCAGTCGTACAACCCAACCGACTGCTGTAGCCATGAACCACCATTCTGTGCAGCTGGACAGTTGGCCATTTGGCTCCAAGAATAAAGTAAAAGCAACTAGTGCAACTAAAGAAATCTAAG
The DNA here is from genome assembly GCA_003297045.1 of Symbiodinium sp. clade C Y103. NCBI lineage: Eukaryota > Dinophyceae > Suessiales > Symbiodiniaceae > Cladocopium > Cladocopium sp. clade C. Next base: position 31,792 of record BGPT01001297.1, read on the forward strand.
CGAAACAATCATTGGATTGGTTTAAGGGAACATCTACAGGAAACCATCGATTTTCCCATGAAATATAGGGATTAATTCAGCATCCACCAAGGATTTAACAGCACATCCAACCCCAGGAGGCCCTGTCCCAGTGAGGTGGCCTCCTCCAATAAGCGCGTCTATGTGTGGGACGTTGCAGCTGAGAAGGCGCCATGGTTCTGCTTCTCACCAGGTGAGGCCCAAGTTTTCAACACAAAAATTGATGGAGACATTATTTAACATTAGGATACATTAGGATGTTTCCCGGTGGTATTCAGATGTTTCATATTTTGTATCTAAGTGTTGACAAAGTTATGTAGTTCTTTATCTCTATTCTGTTTGTTTACCTGAAGCATTTCATTGTTGCATGCGTTGGATCTTTCATCTTTGAGTAATATTCTATGAGTCATTTCAGTTACTTGCTTCCGGACCGGCCCCTCTTCAGGGGTTACTGGAGAAATACCTGGTGGTAACCCCATGTTGTGTTGGAGGGTCAAATTCTCAATGTCCTGCTAGTGATTCCTCAAGGATCTTGAGGCTCCAACGCTCAAGGCACTGCGTTTTTGTTCCTCATTGGATCCTAGTTTCACTTTGGTCATCCCAGTAAATTATTCCACATGTCTTGTGAAATGACCCTGATTTACACCCTGAGAAAAACTATACTTAAAAAACTTGGAAAACTATTCGGCACTCGACACCAATCTAGATAGCAAATCCTAACAAGATATATAGAACGGTCAAGTTCCTACTAGAATTAGAACAATAATGACTCACTGTTCAATCTTTTTGAAGGCAACTGAACCTACAGTACTAAACCTTAATATGATATGTGTGCATACAACAACAACAACAACAACAACAACAACAACAACAACAACAACAACAACAACAACAACAACATGGTTTTTGGGTTGTTTAATACCAGGCTGGGATTCCTAGATTCTAATGATTTATCCAGGCGTGGATAAACCCATTATTTATCATTATTATTTTTAAATTTCAGGCTGGGTATCAGGATGGGATTTAATCTATCATCCCTACATTTTCCCACAAGATATTTCCACTTATAGATCATGTTCTTCTTATATTTTCCTATTAATTATATCCCATTAGTTCAGAATATTCCCATTTTAAATCCCATGAAATCCCCATGAAATCTCCATTTATTGCTGCGGCTTTCTCCGCTCGCAGCGGTCCACAGGTCCTGGCCGCGGTGAACGCTCACGCGCGACCGCTGACCTGCCTGCGTTTGGCACAGTGGGATGCACCCAGGAAAGATCGCAGTGGATATGGTGGGATATAGCTAAGGCTAAGGGATATATCAGGATATTATATATTTTATGAAGAACTTTAAGATATCAATATTGCAACTTTAAGATAACCAACTTCAACCAACAATATATATATATACATACAGTATATATAATACATGGAATGTATCATGCTTGAATTTGACCTTCTTTCAACACACCAGTTAAGAGAAAAAAACAACAGGGTGTCTAAGTTGACTGGGCTGGGGGTTTCGGATATCCAAGTGGTTAGACAGATTCTGCATATTTGAAGATTATGGACCATGGACATTGATTGTTCTGGTTTGACCTGCAAGAATTGTGATTGTTGAAGAGAGTATGGGGTGTCATTCAACAGGACCTGAGAACACAATGACTAGCAAATCTGGTTTGGCGTTTCAGATGTTTTCTGGTGCATGTTCCATCCTTCAATTTGGTATGTTGATCCAAAGTTGACCCATTTTTTTCAAGAGGGTTGAAGCATCCAATCAGTTCAATCTGTGAACTCGCAATTAGTAGTGGGTAATTCGTCTAATATAATACACATTTGCAAGGTCCACCAGTTAAGATAGCTGTATCGATACATACAATGGATGAAGGATATACAAGTCTCACCGGTCTCACGCTTCTTTTTTTGTTGCCGTCTGTACGGATGTCATCGAGTCATTGCTTGGGTGACCCTCTGAGCAATGTTCAACATGGTGGAGAGCAGGTGCAGCGATCTCTGAACTCAGTACGTAGTTGGTAAAGTGGCTTCAGGGTCCCAAACATATCTGAAGCAAATATATATATATATATATGTCTATATATATATATAGATATTGACGTATAGATGGTCCCAAATATATCTATAAAGCAACTATATATATATATAAATGTATATATATATATATTAGATCTATACCACAGGTATCCAGCATGTCTTCCAAACTAGAGTATATCATAGTTTATCCCTCACATGCTCCCGAAGTTTTCCAAAAGACATTATGCTCGAGATGGTTCACATCACCCCCAAACGGTAGAACAGTATAAGATGTAAAGTCCTACTGGGATAGTGGTAAATTCAGCATTTTCTCTTTGATAAACAGCTTCCTCCATGATCATTTTTCCATTCAAGACATGTTCTTTACTAAAAAGGATCTAAAATTGGGTGGTTATTATCATAACCCCAATCACTATGGGCTCTTATCTCATCCCCTGGGCCTTTCAGAAGGCCCCCCTTTTGGCTAAGGCCCCACGCTGCAGCCCCTGCGGCCTCCATGGACGTCTTTTACAGCGCCGGCTTGGACGGCATGGTGAAGCTTTGGGATTTACGCTCCATGCAGGACAGCTGGGACAGCTGGGATAGCTGGGAGCTTGGGAGGTTGGGATGGTGTGAAGGTTTAGTCATAGGGGGATCCCCAAATCATCCATTTTTGTTGGGGGTTTTGATGGATTTTCCATGAAATCAACCATCCATTTTGGGGTATCCCCATTTATGGAAAGACCGACCCATGTTTTTATCCCTTGAAAATGGGGGTGATTCGATGTGATGTTGTGATGATATGCAGTTGTAAAGAAATGGTTTGAAGCCATTTCCAACCCCAGATATTTTCACCAGGGGTTGGTGGATGGATGGTTTCATGATGTTTCATGTTTTTTAATTTGCTTACCTTATGATTTTGTGTGATTCTGTTGGGGTTACTGTGGACGCGTTTCCGTTGGTAGTGGGCAATGGTTTTGTTTCTTAATCATAGCATCATTTATTTGCATCGCTGCTCTTGGCACACAGGGGGCGCATGGTTCAAGTCGTATCAGGGGACAACGAAAATAGATACCATCTAGAATAGGCCATGGCTGTTCATTTGTGATTTGGGACTCGCTCAAGGCAGAGCACGCCAAGATCCCCAAACGCCAAACGAGGCCCATGTAGGGGCTGCCTCCAAATTTTTGCACAAAAAGGCGCACGGCCATACAGTTTTGGCTAATCATTATTGTACCCAGATGTCCGGCAACCGCGACTTCAGGAGTGTCAATCTTTTCGAGGAGGCCTGCAGTGTTGCAGAAGAGTATTGTTCTCCAACGTTCTCCCCAATATCTAAGTCCTTCAAGCTGCCCCCGTCTCAATGTGGATCAATAGGCATCACTTTGTGCATATTTAGGTTGCTGGTTTCATCATGTTCTTTTGTTTGGTTCGATTTGAATTCCTCCATCGCTACGGGATGATGACCCCAACTGACAAGTTTACTTAACTTTTGATTCTATTTTATCGTAGTGTTACTAGTTACTATGTTTCATAGGGGCGGCTCAAACACCAAGTAGACTGAAGTTGCATGAACTGTACAGGCATCAAGTCTCTCTGTGCTGTGCAGCAGCAATACCATCATAATGTGCAACTGTTTGTGATTGACATGATTGATTTCTTATTGATTTTGGAACATTCTTTGGCTGGACTTTGCTGCCGGGGGGGGGGGGGGGGGGGGGGGCCAAAAAATTTATTTGGGGGAATTTTGTAGCACAGTTTCTTGCAAAGAAAGAAATGGTTTGCGGCAAACAAAGCATTGAGAAACCATGGCAATTGATGTTGGTTTGTTGTTGCGTATTCCATCCTGGAATTCGGTTATTATTTCAGGTTTAAGAATGGCAAGTTGTTGGAAAACGGTTGGTTGATGTTGGTGGCATTTTTTTTGGGAACGCCGGAACGCCTTTGATTTGGTGTTTTTTTTGACATATGTTGACCAAATCGTGCACCACGTTCCATTGACCTTGTGAGGTCACGTCCATTCGGCTCAACGCATGCGCTGCAGGCAAAGTGTTTTCCGAGTTAGGAGATTTGCTGTAGTATATGATAGGTATATGTAAATTTATCATGATTTATCTGTTAAAATCTATTAAAATCTGATATCATTGTTTATCTCAAAGCGCATTCGTGAACAACCATTTCTGCCTGGTGCTGTCAGGTTTTGATCCAGGTTGCTGGGTTCTCGTTTTGCATTCCACTCACGTATATTGTCAAGGTACGTAGTTCGCATTTCTGAATAAAAAACTGACACGTTGGCACAGTTTTGAAGGTTTTTTTTTAAATACCTGTTGATGGGTTTATTTTTTTTGCCTCTGAGATGGACACATTGGATTGATTCCAGGTGAGTCTGGGTGTAAATTTCTTGGGAACAACAGACATTCTTAGGTTAAATCTTCCTGAATGGTTGGAACACCTGATTCTGTGTTGGATGTTTTATCCTTTCAAGATCTCCTGTCAATGGCGGCAATGACAGGCTCAGTTCCTGCTTGCGCTACTTGGGTGTGCCATCTGAAGATGGTTCTGTTTGTGCCAGGGGCTCAAAAGTTGGGGAACTATGACTTTGTAGACCCCCAAATAAAATGGAGGTTTCCTAAAATGAGGGTACCCCCAAATCATCCATTTTTGGGTACCCCCCATTTTAGGAAACCCCAAATCAATAAGTTGTTTTGGGGGGTCCAAACTGGACATCTAGCTTGTTTGTTTGCTGGCCTCAGCACCTCCAGATTTTTTTTAGTGGTTCAGTTCATGGGATTCTATTACCCAACCTACCAAGCACGAACATCTAACTTAAGTTGGATCATTCCAGATATGGAATGAGTGAACAGATGTTCATTAGGATTGCAATGTTTGATATAGCAAACCCAATGCAACCCCCAAGAAAAGTAGATAGAACACTTGGAACCTGGAAATGGGGAAAAGATCATCGTGCCAGCATGTCCAATAAATTCACAATGTTTATCCATTTTTGTTGGTACACTAATTTATAATTTACCATTCAATCCCATCACAACATAGAGACCCTAACCGTTAACCCTCTGAGCAATACAAACCAATACCAACCCAGGTATACGACGTGAGAAACGGACAAGTCTTGGGCACCAAGCATTGTCATCGGGACCGAATCCGAAAGGGATGGGATTGGCTGCGGCAGGTATCATTTGGTGCTCATGTGTTTGGTTAATAGTGGTTGGCAAATGTTAGTAAGAATCATTAATAGCCAATAAATATATCATGGTTGATAGTAGCCAATATTGGTTCACAATGGTTACCCTCCTGTGTCATCAAACGTGGCTGGCAATTGGAAAACCCTTATGTATATAGTCAGATGATTTTCCTAGCTATAAACCTCTATAAAAAGGGGATTTCCCAGTGCCACACTTTATTACCAGAGGTCTACCTGTTTCATTTGGTTGATGGTTTGGAATACATTTTAATGTCAAATTCCCATGGGGAGTTTCCACATGTTTTTCCATGTTTACCCTAATTTTCCATATGCGGGGGGTTCCTAAAATGGGGGTATTCTACCAAATGATCAAATTCTAACAAGGATTTTCCAGTAATAAACCATCCAATTTTAGGTTACCCTCAGTTTAGGAACCCCCCATATTTGATCCTCCAGGATGCCTGTGTGGCAGTGGATCTTCAACCGCGCAGCGGTTCCATGGTTTCCTGTGGTTTCGACGGGATGGCACGGGGACCTGGTGGTTCATCATGGCTTTTAATGGTGGTTGCTGGTTTATAGTGGTAGTTAACGATGGTTCATGGTGATGGATGGTTTATAACTTTGTAACCCCTGTGGTAATTCAACGTGACTAGCTTGAAAATCATCCATAAATCGTGTTTTGTGGCAACACAAATTTACAAATGGCGCATTAACCACCAGAGGTTCACCCATTAACTACAGATATGCAAGACTGTGTTCAAGAGACAACATTTGTGTTCAAGGCACATCTTTGGCGTCACTGGCGCACCACAGAATTGAATTCTGTCAAAGTGGATTGCACCAGGACCAGGCAACTTTGAATTACATAGTATCCAGAAACATCTGGGGCACAACTGGTGATTTTTTCAGCAAGACCATACAAGACCTGGTTTGTGTGTTCAAAGCCTCAGAGGTGCGATAGAATCTGTACTGAGCAATTACAGTACTCACCATGGATTACAGCACCAGTGTTTTGCTTGGACCCAGGTTGACGTGCTTTTGAAACTCGGACAGTTTCTGAAGTGTCTTGTGCTACCTCATAAAGTTGCAGAAACGTGTAGCTTGTTGTTACCTATTTTGGTGCTTCAGATTTGTTGCATCTCTATGTTGGAACTTTGTGATTGGACCTGACCCAGCCAATGCCTGGTGTTGGGATGATAGAGGCAATTCAATGATGTTTTTTATAGCTATTGAAAATGGCCATTTATAGTGGATTTTCCCATTAAAAATGGTGATTTCCCATAGTTATGTTAGTTTACCAGAGGGTAACCACCAGTTAGTGGAGTTTTCAATCAGTAGAAGACCAGTGAGCCTTTGGTACGACCAACAGTTTTCAATCATTATGATTATAACTAAGTTCCAGTGAAACCTAGTCTATCCCCATGATGTTTTTTTCATCATTGGTGGTTCAGTTCTATCCCAGATTTTGCCGAGGTTCAATTCTTCCGGGCGCCTACCACAGGTCAAAAGGGGCCCGGGGAATGGAGCCATTGACTTGAACTTTCGTTTGGCTTGGTGAACCTGACTTGCCAGAAATTAGTCAAGAGAAACTTTTAGCCAAGAGAAACTTACATACAAAAACCACATTGTTGGGCAAAATTGACTTGGCAAACCCTTAAATTTGCCGTTGGGTCCGCTTTCTCTCACATTGACTCAAAGTACTTCACACATGTTCAATCATCACTGGTTATGACTGGTTTACAGGAAGCCATGGTTTGTTGTCACCAAATATGATAGCTGGGAAGTAAAACCTGCAACCCGCTCAAATCTTCCCTACAATTTCTTTCGAAGTCACTCTCCCCCTGGGCGCAGCACAAGGGCACCACTAGTCGGACAAGGGGGAACTCACAGGATCATATTGCTTAAAACGCTTCAGAACAAACATGACGAGTATCAACCTCTCGAAATGGATCATTCAATACTGTCTAAAAGAATGTGTGTTTGTTTTTTGCGGGTTTATTGATGCCCCAATGCCTCCAGCTATACCCAGATGCTCTCAGAAGTGCTGCGACATTTGAGCTCCTGATTGAGTGTAGCTCAGAGGGCCCGTGGAAGCCGCTTTGTGATGCCGACGATGCAGGTATGGAATCCTGGACGACCTCATTGTAAATTATGATTGACAAGGGGAATCATCCAAAAAAATGGTTGAAGTTTGAGTTTCCAGTTTAGGAGTTAGTATAGTCTGCCCTGATGATCGGCTTTTTTCTCAGTTTCTTGGGTATTCAGTCCAGAGTCAGAGATGATCAGTTGGTTTCTGGTGGACATTCCATAGGTAGTAGGAGACGTTTTAGACATGATTTCAGATCGTAGGATATTGTCATTGTTTCAACCTCTATGGACATGTCCTTCTTGCATTCTTTTTGCATTTCAGAACAACTTCTTGGCTTTGTAGATGCATGTAGCCAACATCTGGTGACAGCCCTGACAGGCTGAATCCGTGCCATTGACGGGAGTGGAAGCAGACTATGTGGCACCTGCTGCCCGGGATACTTACTTCCAACATGAGCCGAACCTCATTGCACCCTTCGACTTTGATTATGACCCTCGGTCTTACAAAAGAGCGGTATGATTTGGGTATACCTGGGAGCAGTTGCCTGGGCTGTTTGCAGTTTGCAGATTTTTATTAAAGGAACATCATGGCCGACGTTTGGCACCACAGGTGATGGTTATGTAAGAGATTGGAATCTACATACAAGATTGGAGAAAGTACCCAAAGTTTGCCTCTCATGATGGATTGAATTGAATATAACCTCAATATATTTAAATTTGTTTCATTACATTTGGTTTTGCGTTCCCTGGCATCCATCATCATTCATCATCCATCATCCCAACATGAGGAATTTTCCAGACATGCCTCTCACCTCGACGACGAACTTGAAACACAGATACGTAGCCAAAGCGCATGGCTGGAGATGGTGCAGGAACACCAGCCCATGTAGGTAAAACAGGCAGACTTTATTGTGATTTGTACTCAAAACAGGGCCCCAAAATCTATTGCAGTTGAATCATGATTGTCCCACTTAAAACGACAGCTTTGCACTACCCCAGTAGCCATCATACCTGCTTTGTGTTTGTCCCACAGAACTGGAGTACTTTCAGATATGTCTCCGAGCGGTTTTTACAGCTCCCACATTGTGAAGGTTTCACCAGGACAGCTTCACTACTGTGGCGAACTCTATGGTTTGCTGATGTTTGCTGTTGAATTTCTCATATCAACAGACTAATACTCAATAGTTTTTTGATTATGTGCAATATCAACATTGATATGATCTTGAATTGTTCTATGTTGCAGTTGCGAATTTATTCATCCCGGCGTCTCCAAGGATAAGATTATTGACTTTACGACCACGCTGAGCCTTGTCTATGTTGGTGGGTCCGGCCCAAAAACGCGCCATTTGAACCCGACAACTTCCACAAAGTGGATTTGTATGGATTTGTCCACTTTGTCCACTTGGGGACTTCATTTTCCAGGGCACATGTGAATTTCAATGCTTCAGATTCAATACCCCACTCTGGTACCGTAAAAGTCGACCGGATTTGGAGGAACACCTGTTCGAAGTTGTTCTACTCTATACAGAATTGAATCATGAACATGCTGATGTGCTAAAAATGCCCCTGCGCTTTTATTGGCAACAGCAACTTGAATTCGATGCTGGCAAGCAGTGGAATGAGGGTGAAGCTGAACGTCCCTATAGCATTTACCATCCCCAGAACTCATAGACTCTGCTTGGAACAGGGGCTTCCAGTACCACTTTTCAGGGTCGATGTTACTTGGGAGGGATAGTATACTGTCATTTGAGCCATTGAAAATACGATTGTTGATTGGTTATGATTTGAGATGATACTAACCATTACTAACCAATATAATATATTGGGATTTATATGGATTTAATTGGATTTATCATAACCCATCATAGGAATCCCGTTCTCAACCAAGCTGGGATGGTCGCATTGTGGATGGTCTTCCCGTCTCTGAAATCAGGTTATCTCCACATCAAGTCACTACAATATGCAGAACCCCCGTCGGTTTGAGTGTAAAAACCACATGACGGGTTTGCTGGTGACTGTATATATAATATATTATAAAATACATATATATATATATATAATCATATATATATATATATAATCATATATATATATAATCATATATATATATATATATACATTGAATAGATATTACCATCATTGAATCATATATACATAAATACATTCTATCACGCTCTACCCATACTATATATATATACACAGTATATATATATATATATATACTGTATACATAGTCAATAGTCATGTCAATTTGATGAGCACATTCCTGCCATTTGCCCAGGAGATGGGCGCAGTTCATTTTTCTGCCGCCCTGTTGGTGCAGCGCCCTTTGCTGCCTGCCCTGCTTTTTGAAGCGCCGCGGTGGAAACCATGGGGAGATCACTCGAATACCCTCTGGTAAACTAACAGTTCGCTATTGAAGCCATGGCCATAGAAATTTCGTGGATTTTCCCATGAAAAATGGTGATTTTCCATAGTTATGTGGCTGTTTTCCAGAGGGTATGTACGGAGATTAATGAAGAATTCCCCATCAATGATTGGAACTATAGAATCAACTTCTTGCAGATATCTGAAAATATGTTTCTTCTATGATCCATTGGATGGGATGGCACAAAGAACAGATAGATCTGTACGGGACCAGGAGTACTGATGATATCTTCGGTGAACCCACCCAAAAGAGAATCGAAGTATATCACCATGAAACAGTAGCAGATTACTCTTAGCTCTCAACTTAAGTGTCAAATCCACCATTTATAGATGATGGTCCCATTAAAACCCTTCCATTTCTAGTGGATTTTCCCATCAAAACCTCCTGGCTGCACCCTGAGGAAAAACGTGGAATGGGACACGCGTTCCCAGCACCTGGCCTTAACCATCGATGGGATCAGGTGCGACCCGGGCGGCCTCACAAAAATGTGGAAAGCAAGGGTACAAGAAGGGCCCCTCCCAGTAAGTTGGTTTGTACTTGCATCTAATCATCTAACATCATCTGGTTTGATCAAGATTTAGTATGAATGCCAGTTAGTCTATGTTAATCTAATCATAAATCATCTATCTAGGGGGCCCTCACTGTAGGAAAACAGTCAGTTCTTAATAAGAACATACATACTATGATTTCTGCATTTGTTTCACAAGTTTCCCTTAAATCCATCCGTGTGGATCATATGTACTGGCATTTTTTCATATGTATCCCTCAAACCACCATTTACTCCTAAAGTTTCCTTTCATCCATTTAATATGGACCTGCCGGGTCTACTATTTTCCCATGGATTCCCTGTAAATGGGGGTTTCCATAAATGGAGATATCCTAAAATGGATGGTTTACAACGGAAAATCCTATTTAAAATGGATGATTTAGGGGTACCACCATTTTAGGACACCTCCAAATGTTCCCTGAACATTCCCATGGCCCAGCCAGGTACGTCAAGGAGAAGCGCAAGATGTGCTGGGGCCTCCATTGCTGCGACCAGGGCCGCGAGAGCAAGACGGTGCCCTACGACAAGATCACCGACTGCGACGTGCAGGTGGAGACGACGTATAGCTCGCCATGGAGATCCATAGGGTACTCAGGGAGTTTCTAGAGGTATAGCACCCCCCCAAAAAAGATCGAAGTTGGTACATTCCAACTAAAATAGGGGATAGATTATTACTTTTCTATATATATATATATATTTGTGGGGGTTACTATAAGCATCCATTGATGAGTATTTGTTTAGAGTTTGTAGTTATTTAAACATCATCCATGGCCACCCACCCAAGCATCCACGGGATCCGACCTCGCCACGGGATGATCCTGCGAGATCCAGGAACCAGCGGGGACGGCCTGCTGCTGTTGCATTCCGATCCTCGGTGAGGGCCAGGAGAAGGTGCAGTGAGTCTGCCAGGTTTTTCAATGGTGATCTAAGCCGTCAAAGGTTGGGGATTGAACATCAAACATATGGCGGTTTGAGAATGTCAAAAATCATGACATATCCCACTCGAATGAACAATTGGATAATAATGGATGTGGATCTGAAAATGGGGTATATTACTGGAAACACATCTTATTTTCATGGGGAAGATGATGATAGACCTATGAGTTTTGCGGTAAACTATTTGCAGACAACCTCCATGATGAAAAAAAAAGCACACGGATTTCCAGACTCAACGCCCACCGGTTTTGTTTCTGTCTTTCACAGGATGCCCAATTTTAGGTAAAGCTATGATTTTTGTTACTGACATTGATTTCTGTAGAGTGTATAATAGCTTCATTTTCTCTATCAATGTGAATTCATAATTTGTACAGCTGTATCATAAAACATCCACTATCGTTTATCATATCCATATTGTGATCTAATACAGTCTATTTTTTAAAGCCCATTGTTGTATCTTGATATCACCATGCAGTATCTATGCAGTCCTGGCGAAACGACCTCGAACAGATGAGCTGAGGAACGTCCTCTCCAAAGTTCATGTTGACACAGCCTCCAGTGGCAGCGTTGGCGAAGGCGGCAAGGTGCGAGACTGAGGATCGAAGAGTGCCATGACTTGATGACCGCAACACCATGGGATGACATGGCTTACAAACATGAATCAGATAGTGATATATGTTCATTTGGAGTTCTCCCATATTTCTGATCTATGTTTAAAACGAAGAAGGATTTGATGATGGTGAAAGTCAGATTCATAGCAATGACAACGGCGAATACTGTGATTTGTTCGTCCAAAAAATGGTGAATTTACGTCCAATTCATGGCCGCCACACAATAGTCAAACGGATATTTTCAAAAATGACATTTGGGTTTCCTTATGTTCACAAGACAGACCAACTATGATCATTGTTCATCATGGTTCTATGAAAATACGTACATGTGAATATTATAGATGTATTATGATGTATTGCATATGACTAAGAATCTACTATTTGAAGGAGTAGTTTTCCGGCAATGTGAAAATCTTAAGCCAAAAAGCGACTTAAGGATCACATTAATTGCATCTCATCAAGCATCTCGTGTTTTTCATCAGCTTTGACCCATGGATCACCGGGCCTACCATACCCTGAAAGCCTGGTAGTCGTGATGTCCCAGCAGCACAGAAAGATCTCTGGAAACTAGCCTTATTCGAAGCTGGTTGTATGGACAATCCAATGTTTGGAGTATGAATCCCCTACAATTTTCGCATTTTTTCTCCTACAGGGGCTTCAAAAAACGCTGATTTCCTTGGATTCCCTTGGTGCAGTTGAGACATGAGCTGGAGTTTTACGGCTTGATGGATGCACATGCTTTCAAGCACTCAGCCACTCGGATGAAAGGGTCAACCCACTCTTGAAAGAGCCTGGGGTTGGATGGTGGATGGATGGTTGGTGAGTGCTTTATTTTCAGGTTCTTGTTGTCCCCAAAATTAGAGAAACAAATACTGTAGACTTCCTCCCAAAAATGCAATCATACATATATATATATATATTATGTATATACATATACATTCGTGTAAACTATACATAGTGTTCCTATTTGTTTCTGAAACCCTGGTAGAGAACAAATTAGAACACTATTTTTCAGGGGTAAGGTTGCCATGGAACTGGTCCTAGCCAATCCCTATTGAAACCACTTCGTTTCGGAAAAGGCTATGTAACAAAGCTGTGCCTAGATACCCCTGGCCACGCCCAAATGGCGTAGAATGGCGTTAGATTCATTCAGCCACAATGCCAGGATTACAAGACCCGCAGTTTACGCATTTCATGGGGGCTGCGATGTAGATTCCTCCGTGAAACATAAAATTGTTGTGTGGATTCAGTACTTATCTCAATCCCCTCTTAATCAATATAGAATCTGCAGGTTTATATATCTTTGGGTGGCACCATTTGGGATTCATCAATTGGAACTATCACTTGACTCATAAAATGGTTCAAATTGGCAAGCTGTGGGTCCATGAATCTTTGGCTGACATTATTGTGGGAATCCAAGAAAAAACACCTCCCATTTTTGGTTGTAGCACCCTTCAAATCGTCCTGGTCAAAACATGATTAGTTTCCCAAAAAAGGGGATGGCCATCCCTCATTGTTGAATATTGTTGATGATTTTATATACACATTGGACTCCCATTTATTGGATGCATGACCATAAACCATATACTGTACAAGATGTTGACCATGGCACAAATGGTAATGGGTCAATCGGCATATGTCCCCTTACATCCCATTATATGCCCATATTGTTGATGATTAAACACCCATAATTTGAGGTTAAAACCTACCTACTGTATTGGTGATGCTGATATAAATCCCTACTTTTGACGATTCTACATCTATTTTTGCTAGTAAAATCCCAATGAAATCCCCATGTTTGATGGTGAAATTCCAACTTTTCATGGTTCAATCCTGTTCAATCCCTAGTTTTTCACAGTGAACTCCCCATTTTCCCTAAGTTTTCACTCTCTAAACGCCTCCCCGGAGTCCCATCCCCCATCGCCCAAGGTGTGGGCCATGAAACGCCGCGTGGCGCCCAGCGGTGCACAGGTGCCGATGGGTGGCCTCGCTCCGCCCAACCAGCAGGACATGCAGACGACACTGCTGACGGAGCCGCGTGGGACGGGGAGCTGCCATGGCGAAAACACTTTGGTTCCGCCGGAGTTGTGATGTCTCATGGGATGATCATAGGATGGCATTTTTTTTGTCTAATAGATGAATTCAGCAATGAGCCTAAAAAGGATCACCTGAAAAATATCATGCAATTCAGCCACTTCAAGTCATGTTTTGTTCTCAGACCTCGATGAGATGCTGGGATTTGATGCCGGAACGGGGCATCAAAGTTTACCAAAAAATCCAGTGGTGTTTGGTGGTATAGAAACTTAAACAATCTTGAGCATGTATGATCAGACATTCTGAAATTTTACCATGATCTGTTTTTCTAATCAACTAGGTTTGATTCAGCTCATCCGATTTTTTTGCTGGGCTTTTGCTGTGCCCGATTTTCGGCTGCGGGCCGCTGCCAGGAGATCCGGGATGAGCTCAGGCTCTTGAATCAGAAGATGGAGAAGAAATGAACCTTGCCAAGCACTGCGGCAGGTAATCTCTACCCCCTAATATTTAGCGTTGATTAGTAGGGGATGAGACCACATATTTGGGAGGATTTGGGGGGTGTTGAGTATTAGAGAGATGGGACTATGAGTTAATATTGACATACATTGACCAGAACTAGAAACATTGAAGAACAACAGAGACGCAATGCCGGAGAAGATGGAGCCAGGCTTTTGAAAACGAAGCACTGGCACATGTGGTTTCATAGGATGCTTTGATGGGTATGGGGACCAATAGGACCACACAAATTGGATATGTTTTAGTATTTGACCACCTTCTTTTTGGGACCAGTAATTTTGAGGCATGAAGTTATCAAAAAGGGTAGTATTGCAACATATTGCAACTGGGTACTAGTCAACAAGAAAGGGATTGTGTAAAGAAAAGAACAGGGATTTAGCATGATTTTGACCAACAAAGGAGCATGATCATTCGTTGTGAGAAGTTCACCAACAAAGGGGGCGAATCCGAGTAGAAGCTCCCCTCTTTGGCGGTCCCATGCTGCTTTGGTTTCCACCCAGGCATCGGCTTGTAGGACCTATAAGTCGAAGATAGTGGAAGTGCACAAGTGATAGCACATGTGTATGTATTTATATACCGGTACATACATATATTATATATATATATACACATACAGATATAGATATCAAGTGAACCATCCTCCGTGGTAAAATGTGCATCTAGAAAGCTGCGATCCTGGAAAACTATGAAACTCTATATGGTATGCTTCAGAATGTCAACAGCCCATCGAAGTCTCCTGGAATTTACCCAGCTCACCAGTGACGCAAAATCATATGATGGTTTGTGCCTTACCCGAAGAACATTGGATAGGAATTTGGTGCTACATTTCACAAAGCAGTAATTGTTGATGAATTTCCAGCTCCTTCGCTGCTTTGAAATAGTTTCTCATTTTTTGGTTGCTGCTGATTTGATCCATTTTGTTCCATCCTTTTCGCGCAAGCTGACTCAGCTAACTTCTTCAGGAGAGAGAAGTTGCCCTGGATCATTTGAACGTGAACCGACGGTAATCGCTGCGCATGGAGCAGGTAGATACAGGTACTATTTGTGAAGGTTAAGGATAATTAACTTTGTATAATGATTCTAGAATGCTTACACTGGTTGCTGTTTTCTTTCTGATGCAATATCATGATACGTGTGAGCCTTGGTACATGCTGGTGTTTCGGCCTTGACCTGCTTATGACATGTATCCCAAAAAGTACCAAGTTGTGACAGGTAAGTATACCATACATGGAGATACATGGAGCATGTGGGACTTAAATTTGATGCATGGCTTTGTTTGAAAATAGGGTACCAATAGAAACATCCATGGTTGATGATGATTTGCACCTGGACTTGGCCTTTTTTTGTGCGAGTATTCGCTATCTCCCATTCGTTTCATCAGTTTTTGACAGATCCACACAATCGGCCTTTCATCGAGATATAAATGAATGGTCTTCAACTGGCGCTGTCATATGCTGTGGAAAACTCTTTGCGCAGTGGTGGGCTCCCATGACGGCTAAGCTCGTTGCATGGGGTCTTGACTGGAGGTTCTAATCACGACCACGTCTACGGATTTCCATGTGGCTGGAGGGGAACAGACACTGGATGCTTCAACTGTGACGATTTCTTGGATGTGAAGAAATGGAGGAATAATATATGTATGAATATTTGTTATAATAGAATCTAGAATCCCAAAAACTTTGGGAGGATTCTCTGACTCTAATCTAACGATCACGTATATACCTTGACCAAGACTGGGCTGCAGATGCCCATGTCGGAAATCTTTACCAGGATGGGACTACAGAAGTCAAAAAAAGATGCAGCATGTCATGTCATGTCTCATGAGGCCTGCTCGGGGAATATACGTCTATTCGAACACGGGCTAACCCGGGCTCACGGTCACAGTCACAGAAAAGGTACGTTTTGCCAGTTCTTCCATACTGATCTCATCCCTGTGATATTAAAGCACCCCGATTCTATAGTCCCACGAAATATGTAATTTCATCCCCTACATTTACCATGGTTTCTTTGGGGGTGTTTTCATGAATTAATTATCCCGATGCTATTATTATATCATTATATCATATCTATACGATGATTTTCCGGAACTATCCCCTTGTAAACACTATTCAAGACTCAAGACCACTACTGTAATCTCCATTTTTTGGTTTCCCACTATATATATATAATATATATCTTTATATATATATATAATTATATATATACATATTCGATGAACGCCAACATGACGACGCTGTATTCCCTGTCACAAGTGGGCCACTAGGGATCCGATCCGAGCACTGTTAATCTTGAGCTGCTTGGGTGCTAGACCCAGCAGCCTGCGGCTTGGCCTTTTTTGAACAGCTGGCCTCAAAAAGCTCCCCTGGGGAAACAGTTGGAGCCGATGTCCGTTTAATTTCTACTGGTTGGTTCATGAAAATAGAGGGATTAGCCAGTTAAGCCTTTTAACGTTTTTTAACACCCATAGGTAACTCATGATAATTTATTTCCTAACAGGACATTTACTGTAAGCGCAACAATTCTCTATAGAATCAACAATGGTAATAATCATGCAGAATGATGGATATCACTCAGGTATCAATTTGGGGTAGCACCGCTGTTGGGAGGTTTCTTTACAAGGATCATGGGATGCAGGTTCTTTCGCATGGTGATTATTGGCTCAGTGCTGCACTTTGTCTTCGTGTTGACAATACAAATCTGTGTTGACACTCCTTGATGGTTGTTTTGTGACGCATCTCCTGATTCTTACTTGTGATATCCCCAATATATGCATCATATAGAGAGATCAATTGGTGACAGCGTATCCGCAGTGTAGGGTAACCACATCATATCCACTTCTAGGCTTCTAGGTTTTGAATTTGAAGGTTTCAGTGCGGTGCATCATGTGCCCCCTCAGCAACCAGGATTCAATAGCATTGGCATGTCCGTTGACCGAAGGGAACACCTACCCGCAACCCACCGGTTCTCCTCTGTCCAGGAAAGGTTCCCCGAAACCTTTTTCCGAGTGTATCAATTTACCCCATTGCTGGGATTGATCAAAATCTTCGTGTCAACTTGGTGTCATTTATAAATGATTGGATCCCTGTCAACTTCTTGGAATCCAGTTTGTATCCTATCAACTCATTAGAATCCTTGATCTGTGGGCACGGAATCGATTATCAGATGCTATCAGAAGATCAATTTCCCAGCATTTTTGAACACAAAATCAATATCCAATCTCATTTACAGGAACTAAAAAAAAAACAATCCAATCCCATCTATATGCACCTTTCCTAAAATAGGGCTACCCCTAAATCATCCATTTATAGATGGATTTTCCATGAAATAAGCCATTTAGCTATTGGTATACCCCCATTGATGGAACCCCCCCCCAGCTTCCAGGCGTTGCAGGTCGAGGTGGAGGCAGCTACCCAAGCAGTTTCTATTGGACCATGAGTTTTTGGACCCAAAAATGGGGTGATTTCCAGGGTCTCATTGTGGTTTTCCATGGCTATACTTAGACTACCAGCCAAGCTCATGATTTCGGTTCAGGGTCTATGTTCGTTGGCGGCTTATTGTTTGTTTGTTCATTTTAATGGATAAAAAATATGGTATAATGGAATTACGCTTCAATGGGGATGGCATCAAATCAGTGGGTACATTGGAAGATCCAATGAAAAAACTCTCCATTAGGATTAAACACTTTGTTTAAACCAAGAAAAGACGGGCATTTAATCAGCAAAAGTCTGGGATCAATGAATGATGCATTATTCTTGAACAAGAAAGCAGAGTTGAAAAATAATGGTCTTGATTGTCAAATGTACAAGGGCTTCCGATAAGATGTCCAATTGATCTAGATAAATTCTGGCGGCATCACTTTTCAACCAAGTCGCATAGATGCTTGTTTGTATGTGTGGACTCATGACGGCTTATCTGCAAAAAAATGCTGAATTGCAATGTACAGAAACTTGTTCTTCAAAAACACGGGCTATTTGAAATCAAAGTGTAAATCATTAAGTTCTTAAGTGTACCATCAAACAGAGGATTTCCGGGTTTCATGTTCTCGTACCAGTTTCCGTCAAGAAATCCATTGTTCACTGGTGGCATCCAGGGTGATCCCCACCGGTAGCAATGGTAGGTGGTGGCATTCGAGAGCCTCGACAGCGTGGTGCCCTCAGAACTGCAGGTACCGTACAGAACGAATCCTGTGGAAACTCACATGAGAAAGTGCCAATTTCACCTTCTGTCATCAACCAACCTACCAGTTGGTATGGATTCCCATAGTAATTATAATGGGTAATAATGGCATCTACATATACAGTTTCACAATCACAATTAAACATCATTAAACCAATAAGGGACCCAAAATGATTACAATGCCAAGCCAGGGTTTCCTGAGGTATTTCATATTAGCGGGAAGGGATGACAATGCCATCAGCATGTCACTAGTTATACCACAGGATGTTCATAATTAAGGTTGGTAAAACATGGTAAATTAATGCCATAAACAATCCCCAATTTCACCAGAAAACTCCGGAAATAGGTCGGATTCCAACCCCAAATTTGTGGTGTATGTTTGTTTTACCCACATTGTATCGGTGTATTTATTACTATTTGTTGTGGCTCTTTTTCCTGGTTACTCTTCAAGTCAGATGATTATATATTCTGAGTCTTATCGTGTCTCCCAATCTTATTTTGGTCCATCGTTTTTTCCCCTGTATATCAAATATACAATCACCGTCAATAATCTCTATAGTTCTCCCACTTTATGTGGGTACCGGTAACCCATTGTCACATGCTCCTGGGGACATTCCCCGTTCCAAAGGTGAAACCGCTGGCCCTGGGCTTAGGGAAGTGGAGTCGGGGAGCCCGGAGTGACGAAAAAAACATGGGATTTCAGCTGTTGGAAAATGGAAGGGCACTGAAACAAACTGCGGATTTGATGGACAGTTCAGCAAGTAAAGTAGGCATTCGTCCAACATGCGTGACTTTTCAACGGGTTAATTTGACGGAAATGTTGCAGGCATCAATTTAGTGTCTGCTTGTGTGTAGAATGGAGAATTACCGGTTGAACTAGTGGAGGGTGAGTAACTCTCCCGTTGGAGGCTTGAAAGCAGAAAGTCCTTCTGATTTCCTCAGTCGTTGAGTGATACATGATGGCCCACGGACCCCTCCGAATTCAAGTCAAGGGGCATCTAATCTACTTCTGCGCAATGTCCATGGATTTTCCATTGCCGTGAAGCGGGCTGTGGCTAAGAAGTGTTCAAACGAAGAAAACCAGGGAGAAACCACCAAAAAGATGGTGAATGTGAGCAGGTGATGACAAGGTGCTGTGTTCCAGTTGCGTCGTTCCAAGAAGTCATTTCTTACGCGTCAAAGCACCAGCTGCACCAAGGATGGAACTTCCCTTCTGACGGGGCGGAAAGTTGTGAAAACTGGAGAGTGCCACCAATGAGCTCGTTGGGGTGTACAGTTTAGTTGGGGAGTGGATCATGACTATATACACCATTGCCTTCTATGCTACATACCTGAAATTATGATCCTGACTCCAGTTTTTGTGGGTTGGGATAGGTAGCTCAAGCACAAACCAAATCAGTTCGATACTGTTCAATTTTGGGCCTGATGTGGATCATTATCCAAAGAGGGCAATGCCGGGAAAGTCCAGGAAGGCTGGGACATTTTGTGCATTGCTAGCCCATTGGAGCTTGAAATCTATTGATTTGGCAAATCGTTGATGAGGCTGACGCAAACAGGCCCAAGATTTACAATGATGCTTCAATGTTTGGACATCCCCTTATACATGGTGATAACATGTAATAAACTGTATTATATTAAGCTATAATAAACTATTGGTAATAGTCTTAGTGTAATAGTGATCACCTGCCAGCCACCAAAAAATCGGAGGTTGCCCAAGGTCCAATGTCAACTTTTCAAAGCAAAGGAGTTGCAGGTATATACCTCCTGGCTCAGAGGGCAAAACACAGAGCATCATTTTAGTGCAAACCGTAGGATTTTGCTTCAATTTCTTCAAATCCGTAGATGTGCAGCCACAATCCTATGTGAATGTCCATGTCAATTCTGTTTTTTGCTATGAATCAACACCTTCATTACCCCGCTGTTCACATCAAAAACGTGCTGCATGATGCTGGATGTTCTCCCTAAAATTGTGAGAAATCAACGGTTTTGTCCCATCCCTCCCCAGATTCCCAGCTTCATCCCATCGCCCATCGCAAAGCGCTTGGCTTTGACAAGTTCCACTGAAGGCGGGGAAGTTCACTTAGTCTCCGCCCAGTTTATATGCTTCAATTAGAAAGAGAATGTGGTGTTTACCCAAAAATATACATAACATCCCCAACATCGCTCAGAAACGGGTGGATGTCAAATGGTATGGTATGAATGGTATCAACCATCAAGAAATGAACACCATTGGCTTTAGCACTTGGTAATCCCTATCATTCATCCATGGCTAACCGTTATCATTTCACTATTTGGTACTTTTATGCCGTTGGTTTTACCACATTTTCGTGAAATCCATGACGCCCCATCACTGGTGCAGGAATGATGACTTCGGTGACTTCGGAGGAGCGATGGATCAACTGGATCCAACAAAGTTCAACAAAGGTGTCTTTTGGGTCTAATTGGGTCATAGCCTGCAAACATTGGAGGGAGTACATAAATCACGTTTCATTGGTTTCATTGGTTCAGTTTGACAAGATACGGGTATGGTTTAATTTGCATCGATTTGAGCCACCTAAAGACAATCGTTTGGTTCTACAGACTAAACTGAACTGGTTGAGTTGCATTGTAAGTTATAACAGGTTTGAACTTAGAACCCACCAAAAAACACCTATTAACCCTGAAACTGATTCAATGGGTTGAATTTGGGTCTTCATGAACTGGTTTTTAACGCCAAAACGGGTGATTGAAACCACAAAAATCACAGAGATGTCCTGTGAAAGTTGCGTCGTAGAAGTCTCATGTATGCTGGGGATAACAGTCAAGGTCTGAGAATTCTTTGTTTTTTGGACCTCAACATTTATGACAATTTTCAGGCGTCAAAAAATTAATATGGCAACATTTTTGTGCACCCATTTTCCATGTACCACTCTCATCCCCTGCTTGAAGAGATCAACCCCGAATGAGGGTGATTTGGGCAGTGCCCACAAGCCACGCTGCTCGATTGGTTCATGAGGTGTTGTAAACCATTTTGGTTTGGTTTGTCATGACTCAGAAGCAAACCACGGAATCCCTCTCTAGTACGGACACCGGTGCAACTTTCCCGATGTCCTATCAATTTTGGGATGTATATCATATCTCCCCCAGATTTGACAAAAAATGCAGTTGTGATCAGAAATACTGGGATAGGACATTGAAAAATAGTATTTTTAAACATCCAACATGATTACAAGCCAATACGAACCATTCAAAGATGGACTTGTTTTGTTCACGACAGTGACATGCACATTTACGATGTTTGAATTGACGCCAATTTAGGTACAACAAATAGAAACATTATTGAAACCACAATTTTTTTTGTCCCACATTTCCAAGTGAATCAAGCGGCAGGGCAGTCCAAACCTCCAGGAGAAGGGTTCTCTAGGATTTTGTCAGATCCTTTAGGCACCAGATGGCACCAGCGGCCCCTTGTGTCCACGTGCAGCCTTGTGCAGCCGCTGGGGTTGCTGCAAATGACCACGAGTGCCTGTTTTCCCGAATAAACTCAACTCCATTCAGCCAAATTTGATCTGAACATATTGAACATATTTCAGATGATTTCAAGAGATAGAATCTATCTTGGATGCTCAAGATCTCTGAGAGCTCCTCAAAATGACCCTAGCTGCTTAGCTGCAATGTCCACCCCAAAAACTGCCGCAGGAGCCTATGCTGTTGCCCACCGGTATCTGGAGCTGAAGGGGGGAAGATCATCCCATCCTCTGATGTCATCAAACATGGTTTGCTAGAAAATATATCCTGCAAATGAAAGTTCGGTGGGAAATTCAATGAAATTCATCTATAAATTGGAAATAAATCCATGATTTTGTTCGAGTAGTTTCCCAAATCAGACAGAGGAGGATGGATGTTCAATTGCCATGTTTGATTACCAGAGGGTAGATTATACTACCATCCCCCAACTCACATAGATACTGCCATGAGTTGGGGCTTAGAAGATTGGTTTCCACTGAAAGATGATTGATTTTTGGGTCTGTGTTGATTTACTGGAGGGTATATCTTGGGATAACCTTGGATGGGTACTTCAGTATCCTTACTTGATTGTGTGTATTGCAAATGGGATCAAACGAGGATGCATAATAATACGGCAAGACCCTGAGGTTTGCCCGGACTCACAACGAGCGTCCGGGCAAGGCAAGATGATGATGATGATGATGATGATGATGATGATGATGATGATGATGATTATGATTATGATTATGATAATGATGATAATGATGGTGATGATGATGATGATGATGATGATGATGATGATGATGGGGACCAAGATGCTCAATATAGTCAATATGTTTGACATGGTTAATTGTTCCATGGGGGCGGGGGATTTTGATATTTTCTTGAAACCCTAAAAATAAACCCTAATGAAACCCTAATGACTATATGGTTAATTGTTCCATCGGGGTGGGGATTTTGATATCTTCTTGAAACCCTAGAAAACACCTTAATAATCCCTAATGAAACCCTAATGACTATACGGTTATTTGTTCTATGGGGGCGGGGGATTTTGATCTCTTCTTGAAACCCTAGAACAAACCCTAATAAACCCTAATGAAACCCTAATGACCATATGATTATTTAATCCATGGGGGGCGGGGATTTTGATATCTTCTTGAAACTCTAGAACAAACCCTAAGAAACCCTAATGAAACCCTACTGACTATATGGTTAATTGTTCCAGGGGGGGCGGGGGATTTTGATATCTTCTTGAAGCTCTATACCAAACCTTTGATACTGGCGGGTAGCATTTGGCGCCAAGCTACAACATCATGGACACTTCGTCATTCACCCAGCATGTAGTACTCATCATGTCATTGCTTTTGAAATCCAAGTAGGATCGAATGCACTGGGTAATCCGGGGTGGCAATTGCAAATACTCCATGGTTCCTTGAGCACCTTTGTTGGCGCGATCAAGATAAATAGAAACAAGATGTTAGTGTTAACATCAATTGAAAAACAAACAACATGTTCGTGTTAACATCAATTGAAAAACAAACAACATTTTTGTCTTAACGCCAATATGACGCGATTTCCTCTTGTTTGCATGACGTAATACAAAAATAATTGGTATTTACGCTATTCTGGGCTTGGGCAAACCTCGGGGTCTGTATGTAATATTATACTGTTGTTTTTTAATGAAGGGATTGCTGGGTATCTAAGATTGGCAACCATAAATCATGTCTACGTACGGAACTGCCTTGACTTGATCCTGAAAATATTGTTTTTAAGTCAAAGTGATTCTTACCAACGCGGTCACTTTGGGCAAAATTCAAAGTCATTCTCCCCAATGTGGTCACTAGGTGATTCAAAATTTCGTTGCCAAAGCGGTTCAAACTAGACAATCATGCAGTTCTTGGGAATGCTTGAGCATCTCTAACTTAACGATGAATGTTGTTCGCCCTGTTTTTGCACTTGGGGAGGGAGCAAGTTCCCCGCCATCTCAGGTGCTCACTTGCCCCGCATGCTGGAGCTTCGCCTTGGCTACCCCAGCTGGATGCCTGGAACCAGGCTGGTACCGGAGCTCCGCACCGCTGACGCTCCAAGTGACCTGGCGCCCGAAGCCTGGCCGAAGGTCCGGGGGGGTACCCCAAATCATCCAGTCGTCCTCATGGATGACCATGACTTAGGCAACTTGGCAACTTTTATGTTTTTGTTTGTTAGATCCCCTAGTTTTCTATGAAAGCTAAAAAAAGTAATGAGCCAAATCTATATATCGTTCCCAGAGGTGTAGGTTTTAACCCAAACCCAGTGTGGAACCTGAAGCCCCATATGATATCAGAACCAACGCTTGTGAAAATTTAGGTTCTTCAAGTTCATGTGCTCAAAACATCTCAAAACTTTCTATGTTTCCCAGAATTTGCACATTGCCAACCTTGTTTACTCTGCTATCAGGCCGGTTTGCTGTCTGGCAAGGCTTCAGTTTATGGCACCCTGAAGAGTGGAGCCAACGTTACATTTCTGTGGATGGATTTTTCCGGATAAGCAATTTGTCCGCCCCAAAAGACACCGGCTTTGTATGTCATACATGTGGTCTATGTACATATTTTTGGAAAGGACATGGAAGAACCTTTTTTTCACCCTTCTATATAATATAGTATAACTTATACTATATATAACTTATACTATATTATATAGCTGTTTTTTTAGATTAGGCACGACTATGCACAATTCCATATAGATATGTCCCTGCGTTAGCACACGAAAGATCCTACACCTTTGGTGTGTGTAATAAAAAATACAATATGCATTATTGACAAACAGCTCCAAAATGACAATAATATTCAATACTAAGGGGTGAAATGATGTGAAATGTAGGTCAATTGAACCAAAAACATTGTACTGAAATGTTCTCAACCATTCTAGCCCCGAAACCATTTGAAACATTTTTTACAAACAACCTACACGTGTAAAGGTTTTATTGTTTTCAAGGTTGTCTCTCTCTATAACATGAATGTATTATACAAGTAGTTCCCGGGCAAGCCGGGGGCGGAAGTTTCAAAATTGAAACACCTATAGCTTATAGAACTGAACAAAGGCTGGGCCTATAGGATGCAGGCANGGGCAAGCCGGGGGCGGAAGTTTCAAAATTGAAACACCTATAGCTTATAGAACTGAACAAAGGCTGGGCCTATAGGATGCAGGCAAGCCTTCTGTGCTTCTGACATCCCTTGGCTTCTGACATCCCTTGCTCTTGACATCCCTTTGCTTCTGACATCCCTTGCTTTTGACATCCCATGGCTTCTGACATCCCTTTGCTCTTGACATCCCTTGCTTTTGACATCCCTTGGCTTCTGACATCCCTTTGCTTTTGACATCCCTTGCTTTTGACATCCCCTGCTTCTGATCACATCTGTTCTTATCTCTTCTCATGTCACCTAAGCTTTCTCATCTCTTCTCCGCTCATCTAAACTCTTCTGTTTTCAGCTCTTCTCAGCTTCTCCATTCTACGCAGCTCGTCTCAGCTCAGCTCTTCTCAGCTCTTCACCACGCTTCTCCTTTCAGGTCGTCTCAACTCATGCCATCTCATCTCAGCTTGTCTCAGCTCTTCTCAGATTTTCACAGCTCTTCTCAACTCCTCTCAGCTCTTCACCGCTCATGTCACATGTCAGCTCATCTTTTGTCTTCTCATCTCTTCTCTCCTCTTCTCACATCTTCTAAAGTTTTACACACAGAAGCTTTTACACACAGCTACCTTTTGCACAGAAGCTTTCACACACAGCAACCTTTTACACACAGCAACTTTTTACACACAGCAAATTTTTACACAGCGAAGCTTTTACACAAGGCTACCTTTTACACAGAGAGGCTTTTACACACAGCAACCTTTTACACACAGAAGCTTTTACACAGAGAAGCTTTTACACGCAGAAGCTTTTACACACAGAAGCTTGTACACAGAGAAGGTTTTACACATAGCAACCTTTTACACAGAGAAGCTTTTACACACAGCTACCTTTTACACACAGCTACCTTTTGCACACAGAAGCTTTTACACAGAGAAGCTTTTACACACAGAAGCTTTTACACACAGAAGCTTTTACACGCAGAAGCTCNCACAGCTACCTTTTGCACACAGAAGCTTTTACACAGAGAAGCTTTTACACACAGAAGCTTTTACACACAGAAGCTTTTACACGCAGAAGCTCTTACACAGAGAAGCTTTTACACACAGCAAGCTTTTACACACAGCAAACTTTTACACGCCGCAAACTTTTACACACAGAAGCTTTTACACACAGAAGCTTTTACACGCAGAAGCTTTTACACATAGAAGCTTTTACACAAAGAAGCTTTTACACACAGCTACCTTTTAAAGTTTTACACACAGCTACCTTTTGCACACAGAAGCTTTTACACAGAGAAGCTTTTACACACAGAAGCTTTTACACACAGAAGCTTTTACACGCAGAAGCTCNCACAGCTACCTTTTGCACACAGAAGCTTTTACACAGAGAAGCTTTTACACACAGAAGCTTTTACACACAGAAGCTTTTACACGCAGAAGCTCTTACACACAGCAAGCTTTTGAACAGAGAAGCTTTTACGCACAGAAGCTCTTACACAGAACCTTTTTTTACACATGATTGCGCCAGAAATTGTAGCCCCAAAACCAAATCTGGACGCCGAACCCAAAAAAAGTACGATTTTGAAGGCTTTTTAAAAGGATTTTTGATAGGAAAATCACCAGCGCCAAAATGGAGAAAATCTGCTGACAAGTCACCTTCGCAACCTGGATGCAGCCATTCGAATACGATTTACGATGTCCAGCTGNAGGAAAATCACCAGCGCCAAAATGGAGAAAATCTGCTGACAAGTCACCTTCGCAACCTGGATGCAGCCATTCGAATACGATTTACGATGTCCAGCTGCAGCTGCAAAACACAATAGTATTAAGCACGCAGCCGTGGCACCGAGGAACCTTGACGCAGCCATTACAATGCGATTCGCAAACATTGAGTTGCAAAACACAATAGAACTAGTGCCAGAAATTGCAGCTCCAAAACCGGGATCTCGACGCCGAAGCCAAAAAAAGCACGATTTTGAAGGCTTTTTAAAAGGATTTTTGCTAGGAAAATCACCAGCGCTAAAATGGAGAAAATCTGCTGACAAGTCACCTTCACAACCTGGATGCAGCCATTCGAATACGATTTACGATGTCCAGCTGCAAAACACCAGCCGTGGTACCGAGGAACCTTGACGCAGCCATTACAATGCGATTCGCAAACATTGAATTGCAAAACACCATAGAACTACGCACAACTGTGCCAGAAATTGCAGCTCCAAAACCGGATCTCGACGCCGAAGCCAAGAAAAGCACGATTTTGAAGGCTTTTTCCCCACCTGCCAGGTGAGGGTTGTTAGATTTTATCAAAGCTCGCGTCCTTCTCCTTCTCCTCCTCCCTTCGCCTCCTCTCCAGATCAGTGGGCACTGCCGGGCCTAATTTGCCAGCTCCAGATTCCAGCGGGCCCTTCCGGACCTCATCTGCCAGCTCCAGATTCTAGTGGGCACTGCCGGACCTCACCTGCCAGCTCCAGATTCCAGTGGGCACTGCTGGACCTCAACCGCAAGCTCCAAATCCCAGCATACACTGCCAGACCTCAACCGCGAGGTCCAGGTCCCAGTGGGCACTGCCGGACCTGAACAGCGAGCCCCAGATCGCCCCGGACTTCGGCCGCGAGCCCCAGATCCGAGTGGGCAGTGCCGGACACAACCGCGAGCCCCACAGCCCAGCAAGCACTGCCGGACCTCAGCCGCGAGCCCCAGATCCCAGTGGGCACTGCCGGGCCTCAACCGCCAGATAGAATGCCAGAAAGAATGTCAAAAGATATGCCAGATAGAATGCCAGAAAGAAAGAATATACGTCAGATAAAATGTCAGATAGAATGTCAGAGCATATGTCACAGAGACTGTCAGATAGAATGCCAGGAGGAAGAGGAGGAGAGGTCTTCCCTGCCAAAAAAAATGTCAGAAAGAATGTCAAAATATGTATCACACTATATGCCAAATAAAATCTAATGTGGGGATCACTCAAAGAAAGTAATTAAAAAGACTTTTCAATAGGAAAATCACCAGCGCCAAAATGGAGAAAATCTGCTGACAAGTCACCTTCGCAACCTGGATGCAGCCATTCGAATACGATTTACGATGTCCAGCTGTGCAGACACTGAGTTGCAAAGCACAATGGAACTACGCGAGTAACCTGCCAAAAATGAAAGTTCGAGATGTGAAAACGAAGCTTTCGTACGAGACTTTCCTCCAAGACTAGAAGTTGAAGATGTGAAAACGAAGCTTTTGTAAACTTTTGTGCGAGACGTCCCTCAAAAACTGAAAGTTGAAGCTGTGAAAACGAAGCTTTCGTGCGAGACCTCCCTCAAAAGCTGAAGGTTGAAGATGTGAAAAGGAAGCTTTTGTGCGAGACCTTCCCTCAAAAACTGCAAGTTGAAGATGTGAAAACGAAACTTTCGTGCGAGACGTCCTTCAAAAACTGACAGGTGAAGATGTGAAAACGAAGCTTTCGTGCGAGACCTCCTTCAAAAACAGAAAGTTGAAGATGTGAAAACGAAGCTTTCGTGCGAGACATCCCTCAAAAGCTGACGCTTGAAGATGTGAAAATGAAGCTGTCGTGCGAGACTTCCTTCCAAAACCAACAACTTGAAGTTGTCAAAATCAAGCCTGAAACATCATTGTGAATGCGGGGCCGATCCGAGACCGTTCCCGGTTTAGCCAAGACCGTCCGGGACCCGTCGCGCGGCAGACCTGCCCCATCCCTCTTCCAAGGCACGTTTTGTCCTGCAAAACACAGCATTTCATGCATCTATAACTCTCAAAAACGCATTTTGCGCGAGACTTCCCTCGAAAACTGAAAGTTGAAGATGTGAAAACGAAGCTTTTGTGCGAGACCTCCCTCAAAAACTGAAAGTTGAAGATGTGAAAACGAAGCTTCTATGCGAGACATCCCTCAAAAACTGAAAGTTGAAGATGTGAAAACGAAGCTTTTGTGCGAGACGTCCCTCAAAAACTGAAAGTTGAAGATGTGAAAACGAAGGTTTTGTGTGAGTCGTCCCTCAAAAACTGAAGGTTGAAGATGTAAAAACGAAGCTTTCGTGCGAGACCTCCTTCAAAAACCAACAATCCCTCAAAGTCCTAAGGCCTCACTTTCGCCGTCCTTGCCGAATGTGGTACAAAAAAGGATCTTCGCCGAGAACCATAGCAATGCCGAGGTTCTACGGCCGAATGTTTGTAGCAATGTTGCCGATTCTACGGCCGAGGGTTTATAGCAGCTATCAAGGGTTACTGAGGATGGGGTCCACTCACGATTACTCACGATTACTCACGATTACTCACGATTTTAGAGCTGCTATATCGTACCTTTTGAGTCCTTTACAAGCCTAAAGGACGCATTTGGTACACCCCACTCGGGGCTTCAAAAGGTACTTTATAGCAATGTTCCTTTTGGGGTCGGGACCTCAAAAGATCATTGAACGGATGTTTATAGCAACGTTCCTTTTGAGGTCGGGACGACCTTTTTGGCCCACTTTCTACGGATTTTCATGAGGACGTACTTTTTCAGTCCCTGGACTTCCAAGGAATTTGAAGTTGTCAAAACCAAGCCTGAAACGTCATTGAATACGGGGCCGATCCGATCGAAACCGTTCCCGGTTTAGCCGAGACCGTCCGGGACCCGTCGCGCGGCAGACCTTCCCCATCCCTCTTCCGAGGCACGTTTTGTCCTGCAAAACACAGCATTTCGTGCATCCGCTAACTTTCAAAAACGCATTTCGTGCGAGAATTCCGTCAATAACCGCAAAGTTGAAGATGTGAAAACAAAGCTTTTGTGCGAGACCTCCCTCAAAAACTGAAAGTTGAAGATGTGAAAACGAAGCTTTTGTGCGAGACATCCCTTAAAAACTGAAAGTTGAAGATGTGAAAACGAAGCTTTCGTGCGAGACCTCCTTCAAAAACAGAAAGGTGAAGATGTGAAAACGAAGCTTTCGTGCGAGACGTCCCTCGAAAACTGCAAGTTGAAGATGTGAAAATTAACGAAGCTTTTGTGCGAGGCATCCCTCAAAAACTGAAAGTTGAAGATGTGAAAACGAAGCTTTTATGCGAGACATCCCTCAAAAACTAAAAGTTGAAGATGTGAAAACGAAGGTTTTGTGCGAGTCGTCCCTCAAAAAACTGAAAGTTGAAGATGTGAAAACGAAGGTTTCGCGCGAGTCGTCCCTCAAAAACCAACAACTTGAAGTTGTCAAAATCAAGCCTGAAACGCCATTTTTTTGAATGCGGGGACGCTCCGAGACCGTTCCCGGTTTAGCCGAGACCGTCCGGGACCCGTCGCGCGGCAGACCTGCCCCATCCCTCTTCCAAGGCACGTTTTGTCCTGCAAAACACAGCATTTCGTGCATCTATAACTCTCAAAAACGCATTTTGCGCGAGACTTCCCTCGAAAACTGAAAGTTGAAGATGTGAAAACGAAGCTTTTGCGCAAGACCTCCCTCAAAAACTGAAAGTTGAAGATGTGAAAACGAAGCTTTTGTGCGAGACGTCCGACTGAAAGTTGAAGATGTGAAAACGAAGCTTCTATGCGAGACGTCCCTCAAAAACTGAAGGTTGAAGATGTAAAAACGAAGCTTTCGTGCGTGACCTCCTTCAAAAACTGAAGGTTCAAGATGTGAAAACGAAGCTTTCCCTGCTCTGAGACTTTTTTGCTCTCAGACTTCTTTGCTGTGAAACTTCTTTGCTGTGAGACTTCTTTGCTGTGAAACTTCTTTGCTGTGAGAGTTCTTTGCTCTGTGACTTTTTTGCTCTGAGACTTCTTTGCTATGTGACTTCTTTGCTCTGAGACTTCTTTGCTATGTGACTTCTTTGCTGTGAGACTTCTTTGCTGTGAAACTTCTTTGCTCTGAGAGTTCTTTGCTGTGAGAGTTCTTTGCTCTGAGACTTCTTTGCTCTGAGACTTCTTTGCTGTGAAACTTCTTTGCTGTGAAACTTCTTTGCTCTGAGAGATCTTTGCTGTGAGAGTTCTTTGCTGTGAGAGTTCTTTGCTCTGAGACTTCTTTGCTATGTGGCTTCTTTGCTCTGAGACTTCCTTGCTGTGAGACTTCTTTGCTGTCTTCTTTGCTATGTGCCTCCTTGGCTATGTGACTTCTTTGCTCTGAGACTTCTTTGCTATGTGAGGCTTCTTTGCTGTGAGAGTTCTTTGCTCTGAGACTTCTTTGCTCTGAGACTTCTGTGCTGTGAAACTTCTTTGCTGTGAGAGTTCTTTGCTGTGAGAGTTCTTTGCTCTGAGACTTCTTTGCTCTGAGACTTCTGTGCTGTGAAACTTCTTTGCTGTGAGAGTTCTTTGCTGTGAGAGTTCTTTGCTCTGTGGCTTCTTTGCTCTGAGGCTTCTTTGCTATGTGACTTCTGTGCTCTGAGACTTCTTTGCTATGTGACTTCTTTGCTCTGAGACTTCTTTGCTCTGAGACTTCTTTGCTCTGNGACTTCTTTGCTATGTGACTTCTTTGCTCTGAGACTTCTTTGCTCTGAGACTTCTTTGCTCTGAGACTTCTTTGCTATGTGACTTCTTTGCTCTGAGACTTTTTTGCTCGCAGACTTCTTTGCTATGTGACTTCTTTGCTCTGAGACTTCTTTGCTATGTGACTTCTTTGCTCTGAGACTTCTTTGCTGTGAGACTTCTTTGCTCTGAGACTTCTTTGCTATGTGACTTCTTTGCTCTGAGACTTCTTTGCTGTGAGACTTCTTTGCTCTGAGACTTCTTTGCTGTGAGAGTTCTTTGCTCTGAGACTTCTTTGCTCTGAGACTTCTGTGCTGTGAAACTTCTTTGCTGTGAGAGTTCTTTGCTGTGAGAGTT
>BGPT01001297.1:81436-128604 GCA_003297045.1 Symbiodinium sp. clade C Y103
TTCAAGCACTTTATGTAAGATTGGTCAATGCTAGCCTTTAGGTAAACCATGGCCTTTGTGATAAAGGTCTTAGTAAGCCAGTGCTCTGGAAGCGCTGGGGAAGCTCTTCTGGATCTCTGAGCGCAGGTCTCGTGAGGCCATCTTTTAGGCCCTAGGTGACCTTACCTTGGCTCCCAGCCAGTGCCCCAAGTGATTGGTCGATGGGAGCTGCAGCCTGGCATCCGGAAGGCCAACTTTGAGAAAATATTAGTAAATTAAATGACAATAATAATTAATGGATAACACTAGGTATAGACAATGATTAAAGAAAACATGTGAATTTGTCTCAGACTTGCGAATTCTAAAGATTCTTGGCCATTTGAGAGGATCTTTGGCTTCTGAAACGGTGAACATCTTTTGACCAAGGCATTGCTCTATGGCAGTTCTCCCTGCAATATTCGCAATCATAAAACGGTGCCATGAAAACGTATAGTTGACATTTTTTTGCCCAGACTATATGCTGAGGCTGAAACCCGTTGTGTGCAGCAATAAGTTTGGGAAACTGAGCAATGAGACTTGGCACAGCAGGCTAGAAGACAAGGCGATCTGTCTTGAACATGTGGAAGGGGCTCCGGTTTGCAGGGGAGATGCCCCTCAGGATTGCAGCTTGTGGATCAGGCCCACACCAGCTGGATGTAACGGAAGCAAGCATGAAAAAAAATGAGTTGCGGAAAATCCTTTTGACTACAGCAGCAGGACCCTGGTTTTTGACCGCCTTTTCAACATATTCTCATTGACTTTCCATGGCCTTTTCACATTTTCATATTTTTCAGTGTATGCACCATATTGTTTGGCATAGGTATACCATTGCAGAAGGGACGCTGCTTGCAAACATTTGAAAATATTTGGAATGTCAAATATAGAGAAGAGTAGTCCCAATGCCCCAGCAAATCAAGCCTTTCATCCAGATCTCTAGTTGAAGGAAAATTTGGACCGCACCGCAAAAAACTTTGGCCATAGAAAACATGTAAGGGATGGACATCGGTCTTCAAGAACTGTACTCGCATCAGGTAACCGATGGAACCTTCCCAAATAGCGATACCCCCTTTGTAAGTTATGTCATACGTGTGCATATACATCAGTTTCCTTTAGGTGATACCTCCCAATTTTGCCACGCATCAATCCTGTGCAAATTTGTGGTAAGCGATGGAACCTTTCCAAATTTGTTGATGTCCTTATCGCGAGCCTTGAGATTCCGAGATTGCTCACTTGACTTTGTATAAGCAACCTTCAGAACACCAGAGACCTGTGTGCAGCAGTCACAAGAGATGCCGTCAATGTGCTAAAAGACGGGGGCAAGTAGCTCGGTCCATTTTCCTCAAGACACCGTTGGCAAGCAGTCACTGGCAACAGTCCTTCTTTCAAGCAAAGGGCATGGTTGGGGCGAGCCTGGCAGTTTGGAAAAAGTTCCATGTGCAACCATTGAGTGAATATGATCTTGGACCTCAAAGTACCAACAAAACTTGGCAAAAGTACCGACATATTAGGCTGAAAGACATCAAAAAGCCCATTTTCAGGATGGGTCTGATATTGAGGGGCTATGCCTCTGGGCACATGTGGCTTGACCTGCGCAAATGGCTCTCCCAGTCCTGGCCTGTTACGTAGTCACGGTAGTCCCAATAGGCCCGAGGGCCGAGTTTGCCAAGCCCCATCTGTAAGCACAACTCCAAGAACAACTCCACACCACGCCTGCGAATGCTCATTGCATTAAGGCAGGTAGCTCGCGTGTGCACTCCAGAGGCTACTGGGAAGTTAGTGGCAAGAAGGCTACGACGCCTTGGCCTTTGCTTCATGTGACCAAGTGACCCTCCGAGAATGGGAGTTGGGGTTTCACACATGCAGGGCCAAGCCGGCATAGCGTTGCTATCTTGAGCAAAAGCGGCTGTGTTTCAGTCTTACGGACAGGACAAGTCTTTTTCTTGCTGGCCACTTAACAGGATCTTTGACCCCTCAAAGTTTCAAACTCCTTTTTACCAAAAAAAATATCTTTGTGACAGCCCATCACCAAACCAATGCCTTGCCATGAAATGCCGGTGAGTTGACAGCTACCGAGTTCCGGACAGCGGCCAGTGGAACCTGTGGAAGGTGCTCCTGTTTGAAAGAGGTCCTATGCGGACAGGTTTGCACATCAGAACAGTTGAGTTCGGATGCGCAGCCAGTTGAAGTGGCTTTTGAAATGCCGGCAGGCAACCCGAATGGTGCTTGAGGCATTGGTCCGAATTCAGCCAGTNGAACAGTTGAGTTCGGATGCGCAGCCAGTTGAAGTGGCTTTTGAAATGCCGGCAGGCAACCCGAATGGTGCTTGAGGCATTGGTCCGAATTCAGCCAGTGTGGGAACAAATGCGGGCACACTGTGCCGGCCATTTCCCTCAGCACACCGTTTGCAGAAGTCACTGGCATTATTTTGTTTGCTCAAAGGGTATGGCGCAGCTATATCACCAGGCGTTGTGCTGCATGGAGTTTGACAGGGTTCAAAGCTTCAGATACAACCGGTTGGTAAAATACCTTGACCATCAAAATTCATTAACATGTCGAAATGAACCATGTGAATGTGTCTTTGTGAATCGATATATTGAAGTGGTAGGTCCCTAAGAACAAGTGGTTTGACTTGCCCAAAGGAATGTCTGCTAGACCTCATTGCTCCGGCCAGCTAAGGCCACGAAAAGCCCCAAGTCTTGCTCAGCTTTGCGGTCCAACGGTGTTAAGAGTCATCCCCAAAAGATTGGATTTAGGGCCTCAAAGATTGAGGACCGACCCTATAAAGTGCTATTTTTTGAGCAGATGTGGTTTTTGTCTCAGCATCTGTACGCGCCTTTGTAAAAGGAGTCACCTCTTCCAGTCAGCTGCGAGACAGGCAAGCAGAAATCGTTTCCTGTTCTTGGTTTCAACTGAAATTTGGCGCCGAGACAGGATAGGTTGGAACCGTGCCAAAACATATTGGAAGCGAGGATTCTAAAATGGGAGGGATGAAAATCAATCGGAACCGTGCTAAACTCGGCGTTTCTCTTCGTGTTTCCGTGGTTGCTACCACAATTTGTTGCTAAAAGTTGGGTTGCCTCTGGGATATGAGGGCAATTCATTGCCACTATATTCGGAAGGATCTTTAGCTTATCAATTGTTGAATCAAGACATTTCTCTGTAGCGGTTCTCCCCGTTCTTCCCGTTCTCCCCCAACAACCAAAGTAGAAACATGTTGAATCCAAACTCCGCTTTTGAGTTGAAGCCTTCAACTCATGATAAAACTGTTTGGTTTGTGTGTGTATGTGAGTGATCTAAGACCCCTTCATTAAGTCAAAAAATCCAAATTTTCTGTCTGAAACAACGGAAACTTTTGCCATAAGATGCATTTTTTTTAACGCTTAGATTGGAGGCTGTTACGCTTTTGTGCACTTTGAAGGGAGCAAACAGGTTTCAGTCTACCGGGAACAGGCAGAATGCCCTTGGCCCTAGTGGGTTGTTTAGCTTGGCTAATTTTCTACCACTGTTAAGAACGAATAGCCCCAATCAATAATAGTTTGGGAGGAATGGAATTGAAACGAACAGTCCAGCAAGAATGCCTTTCTTACCCAGCCTCAACATGTCGATCAAAGATAAGATAGGTTTGTTGCAGCCTTGTCAACCACTGTGTCGAACCAGAATGGAAACCACCGTTTCTGCCAAGTACAGACAGGTGCCCGCGGCATTCGTTCTGAAAATCCTCAAGGTGAAACCGCAGCCCGCATGATGGTTTCGGATTGGCGCCACATGCGTAGACATCAGGCCTGCTTAAAACAAACGCAGCTGAAACTCCGCACTAAAACACAGCAAAAAACCATCCACCAAAGTCTGATGAGTGACGCAGCGATCATGACTCAGGTTCTGTGTTTTTAGGGCATGAACATCACCCCGAGAGCATGTGAGTTTTTTGTGTCTCAGAAAAAAGCAGCCTAAAGTCAAAAGGAACACTTGTGATTTAAACAAGTGCCAACACACTATGTTCCCTGAACGACCCTGAGCACGCTTTCCTCTGTGGGGCAACAGAAGAGTTTGATGTAGTGTGCAACGCAAAACCAACATATTTCTACGAGCTGGGCGTTTCCTTTCAAAGCCGCAGCAAACTCTCCCTGTATGGCAAGTTCCCCCATGCACAACATTGGCGCGATGATGTGACACCAGATTTCTTTGGGTTGTTTGATTTCAAGAAGCACTTGCAGAACGCCACTGTGTCCATTCTTGAGATGAACAGGTGTCGTTCACAATGCTTTCTTCGGCCAGGGAAGCATGATGTGGCAACCAACTCCAAGGTGCCCAAGAGTGCCAACCATTTCATCGGGAGAGGAGGCACCCACAGTCGTTTGGAGCGAGGGCGGCTACAATGATTTAAGCCGCAGGCCAGGGCGGGGCTGTCAACGCAAGCGCTGAAGTTGAAACTGCGGGCATTGGTCCAACCTTCCAAGCAAATCCCTCCTCCTGAAAAGTCTCGGTGGCTTACTGCTACAGGGAGCGGCATTCAGAAGGTTATGGCAAGTCTCAGCTGGCTACCTTGACGAGTAAAATGTCTTGATTGACGAAAGTTTCAGATCATCAGCCATATGACATATGTTTGGTTTGCATTTCAGCTACAGAACTTGTTGGATTGGAAAACCCTGTGCACTTTGCAACAATGACCAGCTGGCATGTGCCAGCTGGGGACCTCTAAGATTCCCATTGTCTTCTGGCTAGAAGTTGCTTTGTAACCCCAGTTGCCCAACTATGCCCCCACTCATCCTCCCCGGTCCTCCCCCTTTCCAAGTAGAACCCATCGCCCTTCATTACAGCTAGTTCAACACCAAAACAAACTGCAAGACACCGGCTCGCTTGAGAGCAGCCATTGATGGTTGCCGACCTGAAGCCAGGAGCTTTGAAGAGCCCGACCGCAAAGCGAAACACGTGAAAGTGTTTACTGTTTGACTCGAAACTCAAGGCCAAACAGCACTCGAGGCTTTGAGAAATATCACTTCAAAGCTGATGGCATTCCAGTGAAGTGCGACTGGTCCAGGCAATTGCAGCATGATATGGGTCAGAAATGGTCAGAATTCATAGCCCTTGGCACCACACATGTTGCTTTCGCTGCTTTCCGCATTCATATGACACATCCCGATGTTTTTTTGGGGTGTGTGGCAGTATGGAACTCGCCTGAGCCTGGGTACATGTCGTGAAGACCTGGAAATGCTTATTTTTCTGATATAGATCCTGGACCCTCAACATGCCTAGTCCAGAACGTGTCTTACACATAGAAAACGGAACTTATATTCAACCCATGGGTGCTCTTGCCTTTTGCCATTGGGACTTCAAAGGTCAAGGCGTAAGTGTAGGCAACATAGGAAGCTGATGATAACACAAATGGGATGCTTTGAATGCTTTGTGACACCTGGCTGACCTTTTGAGGCTGGCAGTAAGGGGTTCTACCAAGCCCGCTGTACCAGCATACAAAGCGAGACAACTTTGTGACACCTGGCTGGTGTCCATGTTGCACGGTTTTAAATCATGCAACGGCAGTCTTCCCACATGCTTGCAACCATCGAACCTGACAGGCTGCAGAACTTGGTGATGCATTGCGCGGTGTGTCGTGCCATCAACAGAAAATCAAGTGGCTCCTCAAACAGCGACCTTTGCTGAATGTTTTGCTGAGTTTAGGGGCCCAATGTGAAACTCCTTAGCAATCGCCAAAAGTGGGGCTCATCAATTTCCACCGGGGAAGCTTGGGACTTTGGCCTTTTTTGCCGTGTCCTCCCTGCTTGATTCTTGGGCACCTTTCAAATATCGATTTGGTGATTTTGCGGTTGTGCCAAGTGACTTCACCGTCCACATTTGTTGAAAACATTCCAGTCCAACAGTCCAACTAGAGAGGTGAATTCAGAGTTGGAGCATCCATGAAAAAAACCGCCTGTGGTGTGTTTGTCGAAACATGTGTGCATTGTTGGGTTCGAGTTTTGTTGAACCGGGGTTGGACTTTTGGTGAGATTGTCTTGCAGCCCTGCCAATGCTTTCCCTAGCAAGTTGCGGACTACGCAGCTTGAATATGATTCGGTGCTCAGGCAATCACAGCAATTGTCCATCTTCATGGAGATGCATACATTCTCAGCAATGCAACACGAAACATTTGCACCAAAACTACCAGTGAAATGCAGCAAATCAGATCCGCGTTGACCGGCCAACTGCAAAAGCGTTGACCAATTCATCCCAGCATCGCAGTTCGAGCATCGAGAGGGATCCGTGCAGAGACAGCGCAATGATTGGCCAGGTTTCTTGCGCCTGGAAGTGTTTCTTTCCATGGGTTGAAGCAACATCATTTCCAATGCTTGTAGTCGGAGCTTGGTGTCAGCCGGATTCTTAGTCAATCCATTTTACACGGCAGTACCCTGTACCAATGGGGGCTTTGTTGTTTTTTTTCACACATTGAGATTTTGCTGCATACACACAGAATTGGATTGAAGAATTGCTGCTCAGTGTCACTTTGCCATACATACGTGTTCTTAAACGGTTACAGTAAGACCTGGGTGACTCGGAACGTTACTTGCTGCGTCAGTGCTTACACGTATCCCAGCATTCCCGTGTCCTTGTCATGGTGGTGCCATATTTGAAAAAAATGAAATGTTTTGCGCGGTTCCAAGAGGAATTGAGTTAAACCGTCTTCAGTCTTGCCACTCTTNCGTGTCCTTGTCATGGTGGTGCCATATTTGAAAAAAATGAAATGTTTTGCGCGGTTCCAAGAGGAATTGAGTTAAACCGTCTTCAGTCTTGCCACTCTTACAAAACATGCAGCTTCCAACTCGCTCAAGGTTCTTGATTCTTTTGAAATTTAGTCCTTGCACACAGCTTTGATTTGAAGCATTGCTACCAGTCACAACCTTGACGTCCAAAGAATCAGACGGTGGAAATAAATGATTGCACTAGACCACGCAGTCTTGCTACTTCGGTGCTCTGGTTTGTCCCAGCATTGCGCCACAAGCACCAAACGGGCTAGGTCAGTGAATAAAAGCAGCTGGTCCAAAGAGTGTCTTCCATGTATTCCATGTAGTTGTCATGATAGTGCTTGATTCAAAAACTGTTCGTGAAGTGTTCACACCATGTGTCCACTTCTGTGGGATATGCAGTCTGTGGTTGGTGTCAATCAGATCCGTGGTTGCTCCATTTTGTTGGGCATGGCGGCACGCAAATGGGGCCGACTTTTTCCAGTATTGGGCTAGATCATGCAATCTGGCTGCTTCGGTGCCTTGGTTTATCCCAGCATTGCGCCGGAACTAGCAAAGGGGCTAGATTTGTGAATGAAAGCAGCTGGTCCAGAGAGTGTCTTTCGTGTAACTGTCATGCTGGTACGTTGATTCGGAGGTTGTTTGTGGCCTCCAAGCCTTCACATCGTCTTTTCCTCTTCTGAAAGATATAGAGTCGGTGTTTGGTGTCCACCAGAGTCATGGTTATTCCAATTTGTTGGGCATGGCAGTGTTTCAATGTGGCCGGGCCTTTGCAGCATTGTTTGGCAGCATTGCTACCAGTCACAATCTTGCCGTCCAAAGAATCAGACGGTGGAAATAATTGATTGCACTAGACCACGCAGTCTTGCTACTTCGGTGCTCTGGTTTGTCCCAGCATTGCGCCCCANCTTGCCGTCCAAAGAATCAGACGGTGGAAATAATTGATTGCACTAGACCACGCAGTCTTGCTACTTCGGTGCTCTGGTTTGTCCCAGCATTGCGCCCCAAGCACCAAACGGGCTAGGTCAGTGAATAAAAGCATCTGGTCCAGAGAGTGTCTTCCATGTAGTTATAGTTGTCATGACAGTACCTTGATTTAAGAGCTTTGTGTGAGTTGAGCCAACGCCATTTTTTCCACGTTNCTGGTCCAGAGAGTGTCTTCCATGTAGTTATAGTTGTCATGACAGTACCTTGATTTAAGAGCTTTGTGTGAGTTGAGCCAACGCCATTTTTTCCACGTTAGCAAAACATGCAATCAGTGCTTGGTATCAATCAGATCATTTTGTTGGGCAAGGCCATGTTTCGATGGGGCAGAACTCTTGATTGCATGGATACAAGGCTGCCTACACACAGAATTGGATTGAAGAATTGCTGCTCAGTGTCACTTTGCCATACATACGTGTTCTTAAACGGTTACAGTAAGACCTGGGTGACTCGGAACGTTACTTGCTGCGTCAGTGCTTACACGTATCCCAGCATTCCCGTGTCCTTGTCATGATGGTGCCATGTTTGAAAAAGATAAAATGCTTTGCGCGCTTCCAAGAGGAATTGAGTTAAACCGTCTTCAGTCTTGCCACTCTTACAAGACATGCAGCTTTCAACGTGCTCAAAGTTTTTTTTGAGATTTAGTTCTTGCACACAGCTTTGATTTGAAGCATTCCTATGAGCCACACAGTCTTGCTGCTTCGGTGCTCTGGTTTGTCCCAGCATTGCGCNTTGATTTGAAGCATTCCTATGAGCCACACAGTCTTGCTGCTTCGGTGCTCTGGTTTGTCCCAGCATTGCGCCCCAAGCACCAAAGGGACTAGGTTTGTGAATGGAAGCAGCTGGTCCGGAGAGTTTCTTCCATGGAGCTGTCATGATAGTAACTTGATTGAAAAGCTGTTCATTCGTGAAGTGTTCACACAATTTGTCCACTTCTGCGAGGACATGTAGTCTGTGTTTGGTCGGAATCAGATTCTTGGTTGCCCCATTTTGTTGGGCATGGTTGCGTTTCATGGGGATTTGTTTTGCAGTATTGGGCTAGACCATGCAATCTGGCTGCTTCGGTGCTTTGGTNCCATTTTGTTGGGCATGGTTGCGTTTCATGGGGATTTGTTTTGCAGTATTGGGCTAGACCATGCAATCTGGCTGCTTCGGTGCTTTGGTTTATCCCAGCATTGCGCCGGAACCAGCAAAGGGGCTAGATTTGTGAATGAAAGCAGCTGGTCCAGGGAGTGTTTTCCGTGTAGCTGTCATGCTGCTACCTTGATTCAAAGGTTGTTTGTGGCCTCGAAGCCTTCATTTTGAGTTCAACCGTCTTCAGCCTTGCCACTCTAACAAACCTTGCACCTTCCAACGCGCTCAAGGTTCTTGATTCTTTTGAGATTTAGTTCTTCCACAAAGCTTTGATTTGAAGCATTGCTACCAGTCACAACCTTGCCGTCCAAAGAATCAGACGGTGGAAATAATTGATTGCACTAGACCACGCAGTCTTGCTACTNCTGGTCCAGAGAGTGTCTTCCATGTAGTTATAGTTGTCATGACAGTACCTTGATTTAAGAGCTTTGTGTGAGTTGAGCCAACGCCATTTTTTCCACGTTTGCAAAACATGCAATCAGTGCTTGGTATCAATCAGATCCTCTTCTTGGGCAAGGCCATGTTTCGATCGGGAAAAACTCTTGATTGCATGGATACCAGGCTGCCTACACACAGAATTGGCTTGAAGAATTGCTTCTCAGTGCTCAGTGTCACTTTGTCATACAAGGCACAAGAATTTGCCAATGTCATTCTGGACCCACTGAGCCTTGCATACTTGCTCCGTCAGTGCTTACACGTATCCCAGCATTCCCGTGTCCGTGTCATGATGGTGCCATGTTTGAAAAAGGTGAAATGCTTTGCGCGCTTCCAAGAGGAATTCAGTTAAACTGTCCTCAGCCTTGCCACTCTTACAAGACATGCAGCTTCCAACGTGCTCAAAGTTCTTGATTCTTTTGAGATTTAGTTCTTGCACACAGCTTTGATTTGAAGCATTCCTATGAGCCACACAGTCTTGCTGCTTCGGTGCTCTGGTTTGTCCCAGCATTGCGCTGGAAGCAGCTGGTCCGGAGAGTGGAAGACCACGCTGGTGTCAAGTCGATGAACTGCAAAAGTTCATGTGAAACTCCGGGAACCCGGATGTAACTTTATGCTGGACCACTTTTTTTCGCATAGTGACATTGATCCCAAAGTTCCCATTTATGGCAGCCATCCTGCCTACACCCATAGCCATCAGGATGCGAAGGAAAAATGGCAAGATGTGCACCGATGTTGGCGTTGCAGGTTGGAACGTGAAATGGAACATTGTCTCATGGCAAGAGATATTTGTGAAGTAGAGTAGAACATTGAAGTGGCACTTAGATGCACTTAGCACCTTTTTCCAGGCTCAAACTGAACAATGTCCAAGATGCAAGCTTCAGAACATTGCCCAACTGGCAAGACACCTCGCTTTTTTGTGGGTTCAGCATCACATGTACGATACCCCGGAATTCCTCAATGTTTGGAATTTCCCTGCTCCATGCTGCTACGCTGCTTCTATATAGTGTAGTTTCAATGCCATACAATCTGTGTAATTTTTAAGCATTTGCCCTTGTTTTTTGATGATATTTAAGTGTTTTCTTGCATCACATATACCTTTTCTGGGGGTCAACAACACAAGAAACTTCAACATGTTCACTCCTGTGTCCCGCCCAGATGTGGCCTCAAGGCCGAAAGACCCTGCTGCATGCTGGCTGCTGGGGTTCTAAGTTACAGGTTTCAGGCTCTAAGTTCAAATGTTATTCTACCAGCCATTTTTTGGTGATACTAAAAGGATCGATTATAGGAACTGCTATCAACCAAGCAGAAGAGCAAGGAGATGAGTAGACATGTTTTGAAGCTCATGTTTGCTGTGAAAGTAAATATATATATATATATATATTATATATTATATATAGGTACATTGCCGACATTCCACTTAGGACAACCACAGAAGCAAGGAATATATCATGGCAGCAACATCGTTCGGATTTGGTTGAATCTTCGATGCAACGAAGCTTTGGGGCTGCTGAATAGCCCGGGCCCTTCCGCAAGGAAGAGCCGAACAATGGAATTCTTAGAATGACAATCTGAAAGAATATATACGATCATATATGATCCTCAATTACGAGCATGTGTATATGTACTGATCTATATACATATATATATATATATTTATTTATTTATTTATATTTATATCTATATTTATTTATATTATTCCCCACCTGCCAGGTGATGGTTACTAGATTTTAACAGAGCTGCGCGGGGGGTGGACATCCTCCCGCCTTCTCCTCCTCCCGCCTCCTCCTCCCACCTCCTCCTCGTCAGCTCCAGATCGAAACACTGCCGGACTCCATCTGCCAGCTCCAGATGCCGGACTTCATCTGCCAGCTCCAGATAGCAGTGGGCACTGCCAAACTTCATCTGCCAGCTCCAGATCGCAGTGGGCACTGCCGGACCTCAACCGCGAGCTCCAGATCCCAGTGGGCACTCGGCCTGGAGTTGGCGCTCGAGGTCTAGGGTCACCCGTGACGGGGACCTCAACCGCGAGCTCCAGATCCCAGTGGGCACTGCCGGACCTCAACCGCGAGTCCCAGATCGCAGTGGGCACTGCCGGACTTCAGCCGCGAGCTCCAGATCGCAGTGGGCACTCCCGGACCTCAACCGCCAGATAGAATCCCAGAAGGAATGTCAGATAGAATTCCAGAAAGAATGTCAGATAGAATGCCAGATAGAATGCCAGATAGAATGCCAGAAAGAATGTCAGAAAGAATGTAAGAAGATATGCCAGAAAGAATGCCAAAAAGAATGGCAGAAGATATGCCAGATAGAATGCCAGAAAGAATGCCAGATAGAATGCCAGATAGCATGCCAGATAGAATGCCAGAAAGAATGCCAGGTAGAATGCCAGAAAGAATGTCAGAAGATATGCCAGATAGAATGCCAGATAGAATGCCAGAAGATATGCCAGAAAGAAAGCCAGAAGATATGCCAGATAGAATGCCAGAAAGAATGTCAGAAGATATGCCAGAAAGAAGATCAGAAGATATGCCAGATAGATACGGTCTTTCTTACAGTCTTCTATACGGTCTAAGAAGATCAGAAGATATGCCAGATAGAATGCCAGAAAGAATGTCAGAAGATATGCCAGATAGAATGCCAGAAAGAATGTCAGAAAGAATGCCAGATAGAATGCCAGATAGAATGCCAGAAAGAATGCCAAAAAGAATGGCAGAAGATATGCCAGATAGAATGCCAAAAAGAATGCCAGAAAGAATGCCAGATAGAATGCCAGATAGAATGCCAGAAGATATGCCAGAAAGAATGGCAGAAGATATGCCAGATAGAATGTCAGAAGGTATGCCAGATGGAATGCCAGAAAGAATGGCAGAAGATATGCCAGATAGAATGCCAGAAAGAATGTCAGAAAGAATGGCAGAAGATATGCCAGAAAGAATATCAGAAGAGATGCCAGGTAGAATGCCAGAAAGAATGTCAGAAGATATGCCAGAAAGAAGATCAGAAGATATGCCAGATAGAATGCCAGAAAGAATGTCAGAAGATATGCCAGATAGNAATGCCAGAAAGAATGTCAGAATATACGTCAGATAAAATGTCAGAAAGAATGCCAGATAGAATGTTAGAGCATATGTCAGAGAGAATGTCAGATAGAATTCCAAGAGGAAGAGGAGGAGAGGACAACCCTGATGAAATCTAGAGACCTTCTGTCTCTAGATTTCATCAGAGTTGTCCTCTCCTCCTCTTCCCTGCCAGAAAAATTTGTCAGAAAGAATGTCAAAATATGTATCACACTATATGCCAAATCAAGTGTCATGGTGGGGATCACTCGAAGCAGAGTTATTATATATATATATATATATATTATTATATTTATATATATATATATATATACATACTGCCACAACCTGTCACATATGTTTTATATGCGCATGTGTTCTTGTCATTTGCAAGAAAACACTATAGGGGTATGTGCATTTGTTTTTCTTGTGGGCATGTTTCTTTTCAATGAGGCAAGCCACCTGCAGCCACCAGTTTTTCCACCCACACGGGAGGCACTCCCCGAAGTTTGACGCGCTCTGGCGAAGGCGAAATTTGATGGGAACAGATGGTTGCTTTGCAAAACCAACGTTTTCAGGGGTAGGCTATGGATGTATAGCAT
Source organism: Symbiodinium sp. clade C Y103 (assembly GCA_003297045.1). NCBI lineage: Eukaryota > Dinophyceae > Suessiales > Symbiodiniaceae > Cladocopium > Cladocopium sp. clade C. Next base: position 94,403 of record BGPT01001297.1, read on the forward strand.
TGTACAAATTGTATATCAATATAGAGATATATTTGCAGAATTTTGCAGACATACATATATATTGTAAATACGCGTACAATCCCATAAATATGCACAGGTATAGACATATACATTTGGATCGATGTACTTGCATAAATTTAAACCAATAATTTGATGTATGCATACTGTACATATTTTTACATTTACGGCATGATCATGTATTCTTGTTTATAGGTAGGATTCAGAGATATCTCGAGATCAATCAAGCAAATTGGAAGTGTCGGACCCACTCTTTTCTCCTTGATATTGGGGAGTGGTGAGACACTTGTAGTTTGTTTCAGGCGTGGTTTCAAAGCCAGCTTTGCGTTCCCAAATGCCGCAACCCAGTGACCCAATATGACTGTGAGCGAAAAATCATGAAAAAACGCAAGTGTGACGATGCAGTAGTTTGCACATGGCTGGAAAGAGCCATTGATTTCGTCAAGGGACAACGCAACTTGATCAGGACCATGAGTTTGAGCAGTGACATAATATTTTCGACCAACCAAAATTGTGGATTTACATGCAGAACGCAGCCACCAGTCGTCATCCCTGGTTCAGGAGTCATGTCTTCTTTTGAGCAGGACCGAGGGCAACCCTGCCCGACGATTGTGGGGCTGGCAGCTCATGAAGAAATGGTCACGAAACACTGGCTTAGTGGGACAAAACAGAGAACAGTGATCATATTAGCATAATAGTAGCTATTTTCTATTTGGGGGAAACGCCTGGCCTAACAGGAGCTGTGCGTTAACTTGACGGTTTCGTCACCGCATCATGGGATGGTTAAACCTGTAAATCCCCCTAAACTCTTCAATGTTCATTTCAACGAGGGAGGGAATCAAATTTTATAGACATCCTTTTGAGATTGTCTTCCACGTCAAGTTGCACAGGGTGGTAATTTGAAATATACATTAATTATCATTGATTTCCATTCTAGCATATAATACATCCTTTTTATATCCCCTTGAAGATATTGAAATCATGAACATGTTGTTACAACCTACACGCAAAAGAGTTGTGGGCGAATCGGGGGCTTTGTGCAAACATTTCCCAGTCGGAAATTCCGACACATGTGTTTCTATGCGGCCCATGCTGATTTGGCTACACTCGTTTACAACAGACATGCTTATAGGTTCAAATGGATGTTTGCGTAAACGGCGTTTAAACTATTCCGTTTTGGACGCGTGATGGTTTTCCGGGCTCTGGAACATGTATACCTGAAGAAGTGTTGGCATTCTTGACTTTTTGGCCCCTTGTGATTGTCTTACGATCATCGATACAATGAGGCACACAAAGCCAGGAAACCATGCTGTTGCAGCCCACCAGTACCTGGAGCTGGAGTCAGTCGAGTTGGATGGTCAGAGATAGCCCACCTGAATCAGTTCTGACTGCCCATTCTTTCCTGAGATACCCCAAGAACAGGGACACATAACTTCCGCCTTACCCCTCAAAGTGCTGATGAAGGCGGGTCGACTGAATTTGTTAGGGCTAAAATTGCCATGCCGTTTTCATTTGGATGTTGAGGGTCTAGGTGGTTATGGAGCAGTTGCGATGATAATTCCCCACCTGCCAGGTGAGGGTTGTTAGATTTTATCAGATCCGCCTCCTCCTCCCGCTCCTCGCCAGCTCCAGATCGCAGTGGGCACTGCCGGACTTCATCTGCCAGCTCCAGATCCCAGTGGGCACTGCCGGACTTCCGGACTTCAGTCGCGACTGCCAGATCCCAGTGGGCACTGCCGGACTTCAGTCGCGACTGCCAGATCCCAGTGGGCACTGCAGGACTTCAGCCACGAGCTCCAGATCCCAGTGGGCACCGGACATCAGCCGCGAGCTCCAGAGCTCCAGATCGCAGTGGGCACTGCCGGACTTCAGCCGCGAGCTCCAGATCGCAGTGGGCAGCGCCGGACTTCAGCCGCGAGCTCCAGATCGCAGTGGGCACTGCCGGACTTCAACCTGTATACATGCCAGATTGCCTGCCAGAAAGAATGCCAGATAGAATGCCGGAAAGATTGGTAGATAGAATGTCAGATAGAATGCCAGAAAGAATGCCAGATAGAATGCCAGAAAGAATGCCAGAAAGAATGCCAGCTAGAATGCCAGATCGAAAGAATGTCAGAGAATGCCAGAAAGAATGCCAGATAGAATGCCAGAAAGAATGCCAGAAAGAATGCCAGAAAGAATGTCAGATAGAATGCCAGATAGAATGCCAGATAGACTGCCAGATAGAATGTCAGATAGAATGTTACAACATATGTCAGATAGAATGCCAGAAAGAGGCCAGTTAGAATGCCAGAAAGAATGCCAGAAAGAATGTCAGAAAGAATGTCAGAACATATGTCAGAACATATGTCAGATAGAACTGTCAGAGAAAATGTCAGAGAAAATGTCAGATAGAACACCTACAGGAAGAGGAGGAGAGGACAACGCTGATGAAATTTAGAGACCGAAGGTCTCTAGATTTCATCAGAGTTGTCCTCTCCTCCGCTTCCCTGCCAGAAAGTGTTGCCGGAAAGAATGTCGAAATTTGTATCACACTCTATGCCAAATAAAATCTCATGGTGGGGATCACTCGAAGAAAGTAATTTACTTGCTACATGTTCAATGTCGTTACCAAGTTTTTGGTGTTTCTATATTTATTTCTCATCCAAGAGGGGATGGTCCCAATCGAACCCCACATCCTTGGGTTGAGTTAGATATGCACCTCCATACAGATGGCACGACTCACTATCCAGGGTGCACACATGTGTGGAACATTGATATGCCACTTTTGGCCGCCAGACCTAAGTGCGGCGCGGGTGAAAGATCAGACCCAGTATCAGTATGGCCACGTGTGCAATTTCTTGAGTCATCCAATTTTGGAAGGCAAAGTCTTCATCAGCATTGGGTCAAAATTTACCAATCAGCGCAAGGACTAGAACATCTAAGCTTTTGTCCAGTAGGGTCCCAACCCAAACAAACCATTGCCATGCACCCTTCATTTCTCCATTCTCGACATCTCAGGTGCCTCCTTATTGTGCCGCATGCTGGAGATACGCCTGGGGTATCAGGTGGCGAGATGACCGCGATGACGCCAGAAGTTGGATTCGTGGATCCAGCGTGAACTCCGTGGTGCTGGCGGAGGATCTGGTGAACGGTACCTCTGATGCCTTCGGTCGATGCATAGGGTGTTTGCCAAAGCAGGCTTGGAAGTAGGGTTAAGATGGATTAAACCATGACTGGAAACCTGTTTTTTTTTCTGCGTTTTCTTTCTCATTGTTTGTTTCTTTCTCTCTCTATCTCTAGCTTGGCTTGTTGGGGCCCCGCGATCTTCTGTCAGCTGAAGGTGTATCAATATATATAGTGGGAAAGTATACGGAACATGGCTTTGATAAAAGCATATTAATACTTGGATGATTGCTAGAGTGCGGGACAACTATCAGCAAGTGGCTGAACTGTTGAGGTCTTAACTCTTAGACTGATCTAGGTGAGCTACTGATCACACGGATATTTTGCCGGGCACCTTGCGGCCAAGTAGCATAGATTTGTCAGGCAGCATACCCCGCCAAGTTTGACACCACTATTGATATATACGTTGCATATTCAAAAAATCCGACCCAAAACTGCTGGTTTAGTGATCGGGGAGGATAGTGAGTCTTTTTCGACCTCGGTTTCAAACTCAGTATTCGGCAAAGATCTCCCCAATACCGTAAGTTCCCCTTGCGGGGCCATGGTATCGGCTAAGAAAGGATAAGAAAGGTGTCAAAGTAAATGCGGGCAGGGGCCCTTTGCATGTCCAGCAGGGGCAGCAGGGTTGAAGCATTTCACCCCATGCCCCATTCTGGTACTTGCCCTGAGCATCCCCCAGCGAAGGCTTGCATGCATGTATGCCAAATAGTGAATTTAGTGCCGCTCATGCGTTTGAGAGCCAGGAGATAACAGTTAAAGCCTCTTGTTTGGATTTACCCATGTGCCCACTTAGCCCTTCTTTCACCATCAGTGAATTGACCGTTTTGCTAAGGTGATTGACCTGGCACATGCAGCGATGCCGTTGCTGGCGCCATCTCAATGATCAGCCAATCGGAACAGGCCTTGAACTTCAAGCCGGGCAATTGGTCCAAACTGATCCCGGCCAACTTTGAAGTGCTGTCGCGGCTGAGAGTACAGCCAAGCACATCGACTTTCTTAAATGCCGAGATGCTGACGCAAAAGACAATTTTTACATGGTTTTTGAAGGTATAAGTACAAACCACTTGACTTCCCCAAGTGAAGCTCTTCTGGATCTCTTAGNGCCGAGATGCTGACGCAAAAGACAATTTTTACATGGTTTTTGAAGGTATAAGTACAAACCACTTGACTTCCCCAAGTGAAGCTCTTCTGGATCTCTTAGCGCAGGCTTCGTGAGGCCATCGTATAGGCCCAAATGCTAGCTGAGCTTGGCTCCCAGCCAGTGCCCCAAGTGATTGGTCGATGGGAGCTGCAGCCTGGCATCCGGAGGGCCAACTTTGAGGCCGAGATGCTGACGCAAAAGACAATTTTTACATGGTTTTTGAAGGTATAAGTACAAACCACTTGACTTCCCCAAGTGAAGCTCTTCTGGATCTCTTAGNGCCGAGATGCTGACGCAAAAGACAATTTTTACATGGTTTTTGAAGGTATAAGTACAAACCACTTGACTTCCCCAAGTGAAGCTCTTCTGGATCTCTTAGGGTTTCGTGAGGCCATGAGCTTGGCTTCCAGCCAGTGCCCCAAGTGATTGGTCGATGGGAGCTTCAGCCTGGCATCCGGAGGGCCAACGTTAAGAACATACTGGTAAATTGAATAACAATAATAAGGGATAACACTAGGTATAGATAATGATCAAGGAAGAAATGTGAATGTGTCTCAGAGTTGCGAATTGTGGAGATTCTTGGCCATTTGAGAGGACCTTTGGCTTCTCAAACGGTGAACATCTTTTGACCAAGGCATTGCTCTGTGGCAGTTCTCTCTGCAAGAATCGCAATCATAAAACATAATCAAACGGTGCCACGAAAACGGATTAGTTGACCATTTTTTGCCCAGACTACAGGCTGAAACCAGTTGTGTGCAGCAATAAGAATGGGAAACCGAGCAATGAGACCTGGCACACCAGCCTAGACGACAAGGCGATCTCTCTTGAACATGTGGAAGGGGCTCCGGTTTGCAGGGGAGATGCCCCTTAGGATTGAAGCTGTGGATTTGACTGCGCAACCTCCAAAGAAACAAATACATTCACAATCATTTGATGACCGGCAGCCCCACACCAGCTAGATTCCAGATGTAACGGAAGCAACCATGAAAAATAAGTTGCAGAAAATGCTTTTGACTGCAGCAGCAGGACCCTGGTTTTCGACCGCCTTTTCAACATATTCTCACTGACTTTCCATGGCCTTTTCACATTTTCATATTTGTCATTGTTTGCCCCATGTTGTTGGGCATAGGTATACCATTGCAGACGGGACGGTGCTTGCCAACATTTAATAGTCTTGGAAGGTCAAATAGGCAAGAGTTGTCACGACGTCCCAGCAAATCAAGCCTTTCATTCAGATCTCTAGTTGAGAGAAATTTTGGACCGCACCGCAAAAACTTTGACCATAGAAAACATGTAAGGGATGGACATCGGTCTTCAAGAATTGTACTCACATGAGGTAAGCGATGGAACCTTCCCAAATAGCGATACCCCCTTTTTAAGTTATGTCATACGTGTGCATATACATCAGTTTCCTTTAGGTGATACCTTCCAATTTTGCCACGCATCAATCCTGTGCAAATTTGTGGTGAGCGAGTGAGCGATGGTACCTTTCCAAATTTGTTGATGTCCTTATCGCGAACCTTGAGTTTCCGAGATTGCTCACTTGACTTTGTATAAGCAACCTTCAGGACACCAGAGGCCTTTGTGCAGCAGTCACAAGAGATGCCATCCATGTGCTAAAAGATGCGGGCAATCGGCTCCGCCCATTTTCCTCAAGATATCGTTGGCAAGAAGTCACTGGCAAGAGTCCTTCTTTCGATCAAAGGGCGTGGTTGGGGCGAGCCCAGCAGCTTGGAAAAAGTTCCATGTGCAACCATTGAGAGAATATGATCTTGGACCTCAAAGTACCAACAAAACTTGGCAAAAGTACCGACGCATTTATTAGGCTGAAAGACATCAAAAGGCCCATTTTCAGGATGGGTCTGATATTGAGGGGCTATGCCTCTGGGTACAGGTGGGTTGACCTGCGCAAATGTTTGGCTCTCCCACTCCTACCCCTGTTACTGTCACGCTAGTCCCAATAGGCCGGAGGGCCATGTTTGCCAAGCTCCGTCTGTAAGCACAACTCCAAGAACAACTCCACAGCACGCCTGCGAATGCTCATTGCATTGAGGCAGGTAGCCCGCGCGTGCACTCCAGAGGCTTCTTGGAAGCTAGTGGCAAGAAGGCTACGACGCCTTGGCCTCCGCTTCAAGAACACCCCCATACTATAGGCTCCATGCGCCCCGCGAAAAAAATATGACGAAGTGACCAAAATGTGACCAAGTGACCCCTGAGAATGGGAGTTGGGGTTTCACACATGCAGGGCCAAGCCGGCATAGCGGCTGCAATCTTGAGCAAAAGCGGCTGTGTTGCAGTCTTGCGGACAGGACAAGTCTTTCTCTTGCTGGCCATTTAACAGGATCTTTGACCCCTCAAAGTTTCAAACTCCTTTTTACCAAGAATTTAACTTTGTGGCAGCCCATCACCAAACCAATGCCTTGCCATGAAATGCTGCGGAGTTGACAGCTACCGAGTTCCAGACAGGGGCCAGTGGAACCTGTGGAAGGTGCTCCTCCCCTAATGGTACCTGAGGCATGGGACCGAATTCAGCCAGTGTGGGTGCGGGCACAGTGTTCCGGCCATCTCCGTCAGCACACCGTTTGCAGAAGTCACCGGCATTATTTTGTTTGCTCAAAGGGTATGGCGCAGCTATATCACCAGGTGTTGTGCTGCATGGAGTTTGACAGGTTTCAAAGCCTCAGATACAACCGGTTGGTAAAATACCTTGACTCTTGACCATCAAAATTCATTGACATGTCGGGAAAAATGAGCCATGCGAATCTGAATGTGTCTTTGTGAATCGATATATTGATGTGGTAGGTCCCTAAGAACAAGTGGTTTGACTTGCCCAAAGGAATGTGTGCTAGACCTCATTGCTCCGGCCAGCTAAGGCCAAGAAAAGTCCCAAGTCCTGCTAAGCTTTGCGGTCCAACTGGGTTAAGGGTCATCCCCAAAAGATTGGATTTAGGGCCTCAAAGCCTCAAAGATTGAGGACCGACCCTAAAAGGAATGCTATCTTTTGATCTTTTGAGCAGATGTGGTTTTTGTCTCAGCATTTTTACGCCCCTTTGTAAAAGGAGTCACCTCTTTCAGTCAGCTGCGAGACAGGCAAGCAGAAATCGTTTCCTGTTCTTGGTTTCAACTGGAACTTGGCGCCGAGACAGGATAGGTTGGAACCGTGCCAAAACACATTGGAAGCGAGGATCCTAAAATGGGAGGGATGAAAATCAATCGGAACCGTGCTAAACTCGGCGTTTCTCTTTGTGCTTTCGTGGCTACCACAATTTGTCGCTGAAAGTTGGGTTGCCTCTGGGATATGAGGGCAATTCATTGCCATTATATTCGGAAGGATCTTTAACTTCTCAATTGTTGAATCAAGACATTTATCTGTAGCGGTTCTCCACGTTCTCCCCGTTCTCCCCCAACAACCAAAGTAGAAACCAAACTCCGCTTTTGAGTTGAAGCCTTCAACTCATGATAAGACTGTTTGGTTTATGTGATCTAAAACCCCTTTGTTAAGTCAAAAAGTCCCAACTTTCTTACTGAAACAATGGAAACTTTTGCCATTTAATATGCAATTTTTAACTCTTAGATTGGAGGCTGTTATGCTTTTGTGCACCTTGAAGGGAGCAAACGGGTTTCAGTCTATCGGGAAAATCAGACAGAATGCCCTCGGCCCTACTTGTTTCGCTGCTTTTCTACCACAGTTAAGAACGAATTGCCCAAACCCATTAGTAATTACTTTGGAAGGAATGGAATTGAAACGACGAGTGCCTTTATGACCCAGCCTCAACATGTCAATCAAAGATAAGATAGGCTCGTTGCAGCCTTGTGGCCCACTGTGACGAACCAGAATGGAAACCACCATTTCTGCCAAGTTAAGTACAGACAGGGGCCCACAGCATGCGTTCTGAAAATCTTTAAGTTGAAACCGCAGGCAGCATGGTGGTTTCGGAGTGGCGCCACATGCGTAGACATCAGGCCTGCTTAAAACAAACGCAGCTGAAACTCCGCGCTAAGACACAGCAAAAAACCATCCACCAAAGTCTGATGAGTCTTTTTGGGCATGAACATCACCCCCAGAGCATGTGAGTTTTTTGTATCTCAGAAAAAAAACACCCTAAAGTCAAAAGGAACACTTGTGATTTAAACAAGTGCCAACACACGATGTTCCCTGAACGACCCTGAGCACGCTTTGCTCCGTGGGGCAACAAAAGAGTTTAGTGTGCAACGCAAAAGCAACATATTTCTACGAGCCGGGCGTGGTTCCTTTCAAAGCCGCAGCAAGCTCTCCATGTATGGCAAGTTCCCCGATGCATACATTGGCGCGATGATGTGACACCAGATCTCTTTGCATTGTTTGATTTCAGGAAACACTTACTGTGTCCATTCTTGAGATGAGCAGCTGTCGTGCATAATCCTTACTTCTGCCAGGGAAGCATGATGTGTTCACCAACTCCGAGGTGCCCCAAGAGTGCCAACCGATTGATCGGGAGAGGGGGGTTCACCGTCGGTTGGGAGCGAGGGCGGCCACAATGATTTAAGCCGGTCTTCTGGCTAGAAGTTGCTTTGTAACCCCAGTTGCCCAACTATGCCCCCACTCATCCTCCCCGGTCCTCCCCCTTTCCAAGTAGAACCCATGTTGCTATGATCCGCCAGGCTCCATGGTGATGGAAGATTTACCAGGCTGTAGCTTTACGAAAATATGCCCCATACAGCGATAGTTCAACACCAAAACAAACTGCACTGCACGGCACCAGGCTCGCTTGACAGCAGCCATTGATGGTTGCCGACCTGAAGCCAGGAGCTTTGAAGAGCCCGGCCGCAAAGCGCGACACGTGAAAGTGTTTACTGTTTGATAATACTAGCCCGTAATGGAAAATACCCTATCTATCGATGATTTTCCTTGATAAGTTGGGATTTCCCAGGGCCAGGTTTCACTATCGAAGGGTGCCACGAAGATCGCCAAGATGGCTGGATGGTTTGCTACGCGACTCGAAACTCAAGGCCAAACAGCACTCGAGGCTTTGAGAATTACTTCAAAGCTGATGGCATTCCAGTGAAATGCGACTGGTCCAAGCAATTGCGGCATGATATGGGTCAGAATTCATAGCCCTTGGCACCACACATGTTGGTTTCTCTGCTTTCAGCATTCATATGACACAATTCCAGTCTGGCGCATCCGTGAAAAAAACCGCCTGTGTTGTGTTTGTCGAAACATGTGTGCATTGTTGGGTTCGGGTTCTGTTGAACTGGGGTTGAACCTTTGGTGAGGTTGTCTTGCGAGCAGCCCTGCCAATGCTTCCCCTACCTACAAGTTGCGGAATACGCAGCTTGAATATGATTCGGTGCTTAGTAGGCCTTAGTAGGCAATCACAGCAATCATCCATACATCTTCATGGAGATGCGTAGATTCTCAGCAAGGCAACACGAAACATTTGCCCCAAAGTTACCAGTGAAATGCAGCAAATCAGATCCGCGTTGACCGGCCAACTGCAACGGCGTTGACCAATTCATCCCAGCATCGCAGTTCGAGCATCGAGGGAGATGCGTGGAAAGACAGCGCAATGATTGGCCAGGTTTCTTGGCACTGAGCCAAACCGCCTTCAGCTTCCTCACTCTTGCAAGACATGCAGCTTCCAACGTGCTCAGGGCTCTTGATTCTTTTGAGATTTAGTTATTTGCACACAGCTTTGATCTGAAGCATTGCTACCAGTCACGACCTTGCCGCCGAAAGAATCAGACTGCGGAAATAAGTGACTACACTAGACCACGCAGTCTTGCTACTTCGGTGCTCTGGTTTGTCCCAGCATTGTGCCCCAAGCACCAAAGGGGCTAGGTTTGTGATGGAAAGCAGCTGGTCCAGAGAGTGTCTTCCATGTAGTTGTGATGATAGTACCTTGATTGAAGAGTTCTGCGTGGGTGAAACCGACGCCATCTTTGGCACGCTTGCAAGACATGCAATCAGTGCTTTTTCCACTATCAATCAGATCCTCTTGTTGGGCAAGGCCATGTTTCGATCGGGAAAAACTCTTGATTGCATGGAGACCAGGCTGCATACACACAGAATTAGTTTGAAGAATTGCTGCTCAGTGCGCAGAGTCACTTTGCCATACATAGCACAAGAATTTGCTAATGTTATTCTGGACCCACTGAGCCTTGCATACTTGCTGCGTCAGTGCTTAAATGTATCCCAGCATTTCCATGCCCTTCTCATGATGGTGCCATGTTTGAAATTCTCTTTGCGCTTCCAAACGGCATTGAGTTAAACCGCCTTCAGCTTCCTCACTCTTGCAAGACATGCAGTTTCCAACGTGTTCAGGGCTCTTGATTCTTTTGAGATTTAGTTCTTCCACACAGCTTTGATTTGAAGCATTGCTACCAGTCACAACCTTGCCCAAAGAATCAGACTGCAGAAATAAGTGACTACACTAAACCACGCAGTCTTGCTACTTCGGTGCTCTGGTGTGTCCCAGCATTGCGCCCCAGGCACCAAAGGGGGCTAGGTTTGTGATGGAAAGCAGCTGAGCCGCTCTAAAAACCTCCCTTTACATTTTTAGTAAGGGCCTTGTCATAACGCGTTTGGCGTAAGCAAAACCCTCGCTTGCGTTAGGCCGCGTAAAGACTTCGCGTAAGGGCTTCCTCAATTTGTTCCGCGTAAGGAAAATCTCACGCGCGTAAGCATGGCGTAAGCTCTGGCGGACCCAAAATGATACGACATAGCGAGTGACTGAAGGTTTTTAGATTGGCTCAGCTGGTCCAGAGAGTGTCTTCCATGTAGTTGTGATGATAGTACCTTGATTGAAGAGTTCTGCGTGGGTTAAACCGACGGCATCTTTGGCACGCTTGCAAGACATGCAATCAGTGCTTGCTCCAGTATCAATCAGATCCTCTTGTTGGGCAACGCCATGTTTCGATCAGGAAAAACTCTTGATTGCATGGAGACCAGGCTGCATACACACAGAATTAGTTTGAAGAATTGCTGCTCAGTGCTCAGTGTCATTTTGCCATACATAGCACAAGAATCTGAGCCTTGCATACTTGCTGCGTCAGTGCTTACATGTATCCCAGCATTTCCATGTCTGTGTCATGATGGTGCCATATTTGAAACAAAAATGACATGTTTTGCGCATTTCCCAGAGGAATTTATTAAAACCGTCTTCAACCTTGCCACTCTTACAAAACATGCAGCTTCCAACGTGCTCAAGGTTCTTGATTCTTTTGAGACTACACAAGGGAGTGTTTATGCGTGCGCTTGCACGCAGCTTTGATTTGAAGCCTTCCTAGCCACACAGTTTTGCTGCTTCGGTGCTCTGGTTTATCCCAGCATTGCCCCCAAAGCACCGAAGGGGCTAGGTTAGCGAAGGAAAGCAGCTGGTCCGGAGAGTTTCTTCCATGTCCCGTCATGATAGTAACTTGCCATTTTGTTGGGCATGGTTGCGTTTCATGGGGATTTGTTTTGCAGTATTGGGCTAGACCATGCAATCTGGCTGCTTCGGTGCTTTGGTTTATCCCAGCTTCGCGCCCCAATCATTAGGACCTTCGAAATCCAACCAAAAAAAGTGGGATTTGACTGATTTGACCTAGAAATTACCAATATGGTTGATGATGGGTAGGAGGGGATGAGAGCATCATCCAGCTTCCATCACCAGCTTGAAGCCTCCTGATCGTTCAGCTCTTCGGGCAACTACTGCAAATTTGATGTTTCTTGGTGTGAAACCATTCTCCCGAGTGACATAAATGCATTTCTTGTAACAGCGCAACAGCACGTGCACAGAAATTTTCGCAAAACGATCAGATCAGAATTCAATCATTGAAAGCACACCTGATGACTGATGGATACTCGTGAAGTGTTGGGGCATGAGAACCTTGAAACTCGCGAACACAGTATGTTTTTTCCTCGAACTTTCTTGCCACACTGGTTGGCAGTGGGCCCCAGCAATCCCTCTGAAAGCTTCACCAGCTTCGGGAGGCTTTTCAAGGGCTGCAGCAAGCGCTCAATGAGATCCATGGGGCTGACAAACCTTCATCTCAGGATGACGGCAGTGTGCCCCAACCACAAGGATTCAAGGCTTGCAACGGCTGGTTGTCCAGGCAAATTGAGCCACGCTCAAAACCCACTTGTTCATTTTTAGTACGGGAGAGTTATCCCACAAAGGATCCCTCGCTTTCTGGTAAAACGCCCAAAAGGACTCGTGTGTGGGAAAACGTTCAAAACTGGTGCAGCACACAAGTCCCAAAAAATATCATGGATATTTGAAGATGGCAAAGCAAAAACCCGAAAAACCGATGCGAATGCATGCAAGTGCAACATGCATCACCATGGGCTCCGGCGCAAGAGTGCCGCGAAAGTGACCGGCGGCCTCCAAAGTCATATTTTTTGGTTTGACGTCTTCTTATTTGCCTAAATTGAGGTTTAATTCCCTTCCTACAATTTAGGTACGTTTGTTCAAAATTTGCTCGAGGCAGGACCATCATGTGGTGACGTGTTTTGAATTTGCGCTCGTTTTGCAGATTTGCTGCATCACGTTTGCAACAGGGATGAGATGCAAAAAACAAAAAAATGCTCGAATCAATGATTTGTGTTTGGGACGTTGCTTGACATTGCCAAAAAGTAAGTTTAGATGACGCAAGATCGATTTACATAACACGCAGTCAGACACAAATTTATGTTACATCACGTTGGAGGTTCATGGGAGCTTGAATTTGTTGACTAAGCACAAGTAGAAATGGGTGCTGGAAAAGAAGCGGGCAAGTGGTTGCAAAAGTCTGTCAAGGTTGGAGTTCGAGCACAAGCACACGGTTTTGACAAAGCTTATGCCGAACATGTTATTTGAAGACCACGCTGTTGGCCAGTCGATGAACTGCAAAAGTTCATGTGAAACTCCCGGAACCCGGATGTAATTTCATGTAGCTGGACCACATTTTTTCGCATAGTGACATCCCAATGATCCCAATCACGGCAGCCATCCTGCCTACACCCATAGCCATCAGGCTGCGAAGGAATAAAATGGCAAGATGTGCACGGATGTTGTCCAAACTTCCAAGCAGATTGGTGTTGCTGGTTGGAACGTGAAATGGAACATTGTCTCATGGCAAGAGATATTTGTGAAGTCGAGTAGAACATTGAAGTGGCACTTAGATGAACTTAGCACCTTTTTCCAGGCTCAAACTGAACACTGTACAAGATGCAAGCTTCAGAACATTGCCCAACTGGCAAGACACCTCGCTTTTTTGTGGGTTCAGCATCACATGTGCGATACCCTGGACTTCCGATTCGAATTCTTACTTGACATTTCTTGCCAGATCTAGTTGTGCAAACCGTTTTGTTGGACACATCGCGTACCACTTTTGATGCTTGCTCCTGTGTTTCCCACGGATGCGTCTTTCTTGCCCAGGCGGCGTGCTATGGCAGAGAGGGCTACCTACAACAGATGTTTTTTTGTTTATACCGAAGATCAAGAGGAGAAGAATACGTTGGAACCAAAAGAAACCCAAAGCAATTGGTAGTGAACGTTCCCTCCATAACAAATGGTTGTTTGGGGAAACCATGATTTGCTTCTGGATGCTTCTAGTTGTTTGGTGTTCCCAGATTGAAACCTTTCATTGCAGGGCGGGACTGACTGGACTTTGGGGAATCAGTGATTGGTCCTTTACTGCCTGAAACCAATGAAACCAGTTCAAACAGTCCTTCAGTCCTGGTTTACTACAATAAAGTTTTGAACCATTTATTATATAAAAGGCGCTAGCCATAGAGGAATCAAAAAAAAATCCGCCAGTAACGGATGCGATGATTTGAGCAATGATGAAAAATCACGTCAGTGACTTAGTGATCGCTGATTTAGCCATAGTGAGATGTTGCCATACTGAACTATATGACTTGTGCGTGCCCTCTCCGCAAACGCAAGGGGTGCATTGGTATAATATTTACACATATATATATATATGTATATAATATATATATATATACAATATACATATATATATATATGCGTCAGTTAAATACTAACCACTTACATAAGTCTTTCTGGCAGAATCTAAGTAGCAATCCTCGGCATACTTGTCACCGTTTGTGTCTTCGTTGGCAGTAAATGTGTGCACGTAAACATTCCATACATAGAGCATTTGGGATCAGAAATCAGTATCTCACCAAAAGAATGACTGTATAGACTAGTGGTTTTCTATAGCCCATTGACATCTATGGAGTTTGGTACTGCCCTCTGTTAATCAAACATAGCAATGGAAAATTCCCCCATTTATAGATGATGTTCCACTTCATTTTTTAGGGGATTTCCCATTGCCATGTTTAATTTAGCGGAGGGTACCTCCAAGTCATCCCGATGTATGGCTGTTGTGTCCACCTTGTTTCGCTTTTCCACAGCCAGGCCCAAAAAAAGCGCGGCGCTTCGGGCACCTGTGCTTCGGCAACCTTCACTCGTCGCGGGAAGATTCAAGGACGCTGGGAAGGTTCCCTGAGCATGATTCGGAACTGGATGGAACTGGGGTAGCGGAAGGAACCCTCAAGGTTTCTCACATTATATCAATCCCATTGTTTCCCCTCCTGCACTACTCGGAGGCATAGGGAGTTGGGGGAAAAGAATGTTTCGATATCTTATTTCTGGCAAGTTGGAAGGTGGCTAGCGAATAATTTTGAGAATGAAGAATGGGGAGTGATGAATCCTAAACGTGCAACATCCCATTCGGTAACTCCCACGGAGACGCATTACATTACATGTCTTCAACTGGGGAAAAAAAAAAGATCCCCGTGAAATAGTTAAATGATGTACATTGAGTATAGATGTCCATGCAATTGGTGTTTTCAAACTCACAGCCCAACACTACGTTTCATTTGTATACATTTAATCACCAAAAAATCATCCAAAAGAACAGGTGTTTTAACCATGGGATTCACCCAATTAGGGGGATTGAATGGTTTATGCGTCACCCAATGATTCTATTAAAAACATCCATAAACATACCATGGCTTACCATGACTGGGGATGGTTGGAATCCCAACCCCATAAAACATTGCGGTCGACCACGATCACCTTGCTGCCCAGGCCGTAAACTCCAGTTGCTTCAGGTTCGGTGGATTCCGGTGGACCCCGGCGGGGACTTGTGACATATGGGTATGTGTGGGTATGGGTGAACAGTTTTAGCAACCATCCCATGGGCAATATGGCATCCCATTGTCAACTATCCCAAATGGCATCTGGTTTTTCTACTGAAACACCATTCTTATTGGTTGCCCCATACCCAAACACCTCAACCATTTCTTTTACCTTCATGAGAAAAATGGTGGGAATTCATGAGCCTCTAAAATGGGGGCCTTATGGTAGGTACCTCCAATTTTGTTACCTGAAATGGCCACTGATTCATCAAAACCGCCGGGTCAACCCTGCCAGTCGACCGCCAGGCCTCACCTGGTGCTGCTGGTGCTGTGCGCTGAGCCGTTACGGCGAAGTCGTACTTCGTCACCAGATGTTTGGTTCCAGATGCCTAGTTTTGTTGGTTATCACTTGTGTTTCTCTTGGGATTTGTACACACCCTAGGTAATGAGACTGCGCTGACTACAGCCCCATACTTTTTTCACAGAAGTATCTCTTAATGGAAATGTTATTCAGGAATTTACAGGATGATGATTCTGACGACTGTTGGAAGTGAAATCAAGCAGGTGAGCATCCCATCAATCCGATTCCCAAAGTTGGTTCAGCCGGAAACCGACATAAAATGTTCACGTCCATCCGCAATAAATCAATCCACCGGATCGTGGCTAATGCTCATTTGAATCGTGGTTAACCTCAAATATATTTGAGTTGGTTTCAGATACCACATTTTCTTGGTCAAATCTGAAGGCATTGACTTTCATATTGCGAAATCCTCGCTGTTGACTGCTAAAGAAAAACAGCCGTGTTGTGTGGTGCAAAATGTCCTTATCTATTGCGATGGTTTGCTTACATCCCAACAGCTGTTTGAATGTCTACATTACATAACACAACATCACATAGCTATTATTGGTTAAAAGATGTTGCGGGCTGTAAATTATCATCATTAGGTGCTAAATAAATTGACCGAAAATTCCAACATACTCAGACTTTGTTGGATACAGATTTTATCAGATTAAAACATGTTATAGCCCATTTTGGGCGCAACATATCTTAAGTCTACTGATGTTTATCCTGCCTTTTTGGTTGATATATGTTACATACCTCGCTGGCCTCTTTATTTGGCCTTGTGTTTTCTGGCTTTTGGGACCAGAAACTATTTGCAAATTTCCAGGAACTATTTGCAAATTTCCAGGAACCATTTGCAAGAAAATGCAATATATATAATATTATATATATAAACTTATATATATATATATATCATATATACTGCAATATATATATATATATATAATATAATTAAACATATATATATATATATATATATATGATTTTAAAATATATATAATATGTATATATATATATTCATTTATTGAGGGAAAGTGATCCTGAGTAAGAAAAGGCTAGCCAAAGCGACAGCAGCAACAGTTATTAAGTGCAGATTCCAGCTAATTTCAACCCTACCTTTGCACCCATCACTCTGCACATTCCAGTACGTCTCAGGTATGGGTAGATGGTAGTGAGCCTTTGTGAGTTCTGGGAGGCCCCTTGATACGATTTGTTGCTGTGTGGAAACAAACACCTNGGTAGTGAGCCTTTGTGAGTTCTGGGAGGCCCCTTGATACGATTTGTTGCTGTGTGGAAACAAACACCTCAGGCCCAACTGACCCATGGCTGATTTCCAACACGCCCATGTTCGCTTTTCAGGTTCCTTAATCACATTGAAACAAATTAGATCAGATNCAAACACCTCAGGCCCAACTGACCCATGGCTGATTTCCAACACGCCCATGTTCGCTTTTCAGGTTCCTTAATCACATTGAAACAAATTAGATCAGATCACGCATGAGAGCCTGAATCGTCATGATTATTAACAGCAGCACCTTTATGATATGATCTATCAATCAGTCCGCCATATTGTCAGCCTTTGGAACCACATATCATCAAATATCATAGGTCAATGAATGGGATCAATACTTGTCAGCTGTCTCTGAGATGCAAAATCTTCTGAAACCATCTGAGATCATTGCCGGCCCAATTCAACTATAATCCACAACCTCACTATGATTGATCCAAGCACTGCTTCATGGAAACCAATCAATCAAGCCAAAAAGACACAGAAACAACTTCGCGCCCAAGTCCGCGTGCAAAAGACCGTCGCATCAAAGTTGGCAGGAGNATGGAAACCAATCAATCAAGCCAAAAAGACACAGAAACAACTTCGCGCCCAAGTCCGCGTGCAAAAGACCGTCGCATCAAAGTTGGCAGGAGCAATAGCCGCAAAGCGCCCAGCCAAACCAAAGCGTTGGACAAACCTTGCCCCAACCTTGCCCCACCACCACTACTACCCCCACCAGTGCCATAAAGGCAAGCGAAATCCAGTCCAAGACCCATCATGTCATCTCATGTCCGTCATTCTGCGGATGGCTGTACGCAAAAGATTCCAGAGATTTTGCCATCCTATCATATCCTAAATCATATCCTATCTCAAAAACACCTAGGCAACAGCATCCTTTAAGGGCCGTGCAGATGGTGAACTTGTCTGAAGGCTGGCACAGGAACCTGGTATTGCGAACCTTGTCCTGCAGCCACCCTCATATTGCAAATTGCGTCATGTGTCACACCCTTGAGGCTTTAGCAGTTCTTCCTTTTTAAAAAACCCCTATTCAAATTCAATTTCGTGGCGTGGAGCTAAAGTCAGGAAAAGACAAGAATCACATGAGGTTCCGCGTTTGAGATAAAGGTTCACACATCGCAAGCAATGAGCCAACAACTTCCCAAACGTGTTGTAACGTAGTGCAAAGTTTCGGGTGAGTCCACCACGTGAAGAATAGCATCAGAGTCAGCGTGAATGACAATGTATTGGGAATGGAACATGAGAATCAGACATCAGAATAGCAAACCTCCACTGTTTCCCTTGCAAAACTCAAACAAGCAGAAGTGACAAACTGACAAACTTCACCAAAACTNGAATCAGACATCAGAATAGCAAACCTCCACTGTTTCCCTTGCAAAACTCAAACAAGCAGAAGTGACAAACTGACAAACTTCACCAAAACTGCCATGATCTAACTGCGGCGGGCTGTACAGTTCCTCGAAGCCAAGGCGAGGCATATGTGCTGATAGTGTGAAAGGGCCTTGGCTACNCTTCACCAAAACTGCCATGATCTAACTGCGGCGGGCTGTACAGTTCCTCGAAGCCAAGGCGAGGCATATGTGCTGATAGTGTGAAAGGGCCTTGGCTACCGAGCAACATCACCTGGATGCCTTTGTCTGTTGGATGATTTTTTTCCCAAGGCTTTTCCGGACAAGGACACAATGTAGCCCATGAGATTCTAGATGCCACAACAATCACCCTTCAAGGCAGCCCCTAAAATTAAAAGTCTTTAGGCTGTAACCGAAAGCTCCGGTATCGGGTACCTCGTCGGACCACCACCCCCTGAAACTGTCGGTGATGGGTTTTCGGGACTTTGGGATTATTTCGGATTGCCTGGAACGGCGTCGCAGCCGTTTCGGGGATTCTTTTTGCCTTTCTATTCGCTAAGATTGGTGAAATGCCAGGAACTATTTGTCAATCACCCCAGCGGACCCCAACCCAAGAAGGATATCCCGAGACATTTCATCCTCTCAACAGGGACACGCTTGGTCAAGTACTGCCGGGCCAAGTTGGGGCCGACCGACCGGCTAGAAAACCCAACTTCGGACACCGAGCAGCCAAAATTGACAGAGGGCCAATGGGGATTGACGATCATCTAGTTCACTTACGAGTTCATCAAACATTGCTAATGAGCTGTCGGTCCTGTCATGTCCTGGATCTCGCTTTTTTTGGCTAAGCGGGGTTCGTATGGACATCATTGCGATTTTCGCTTTACGATATCTGACCTTGCATTCTTTAAGACAAGTTGAGGAGACAACAGAGATCAAGCAAAAAAATGTCAACAAAAGATCCATACCATGGCAAACCGTTGTAATCTGTTTATACTTCTTTGTATTTCACAGGGTTTACAGATAGATCGAAACCGGTCCAAACCGTTCTGATCTATTTATATATCTTTGTGTTTCACCCTGAGTCTCCGGGATTAGTAAATTTACTTAGGGGCTTGATTTACGTAATCCAAAAAATTTAGGTAAATTTTTGACCTAAATTTGCCACGACCTAAATTAATCTAGGTAGTCACCTAAATGTAACAATGCAAGAAATTTAGATGGATTTTATCATAAAATGTAATTACATATGTGAATCTCAAGTAAGAAATGTCTTATGTGTTGGATTTTTTTTGACACATATTTTGATGATTTTCTACAAATCAAATTACATTTGTTTGTGGATGCTGTGGTTCAATGAAAAATGTTACATGAAAAAATCATTGTCTAGTATATTTTTTCTTCACATGTAATTCTCAAGTAAAGGCCACAGGTAATTCTCAAGTAAAGGCCAAAAGTAAATGCAAGTATGTTTTTCTCACGCCTTTTCGTCCTTCAAGTGCATCAAGTGCCTCATTTTGAAGGCAGCTAGTTTACACACAGCCCAATGTTTATTTCCTGACAAACAGCTTTTCCACAAAGTCTGCGCTGCCTTCATGGTTGTTTCTCCTTTGAAGGCCCAAGTCAAACTTGGATGTATCCGACGTGCCAAATGAAAAGTATGAAGACAGTAATGTGTCTTGGAGGTGAGATTCCAAATCTGCACACCTTGCTCTTCATAGTGGTCAAACAAACAAACATGAAGCTGGGACATTGCTAGTCCTTTGTTGTATAATTCATCGCATGTGGAGCAGGAACCGACATGAATCCATACTTGGGACTGTACTCTTCTAGCAAATCATGGATTTCCAGGTTGAGTTCCAAAAAAGCTGCTATTTGTTGGTCTTGCAAGACATCAGCACGCATGTGAGTGTTCCAACATGCTTTCATGGCAGCACAGAGGCCTTTTATGTCACTGGCCCTGCCCTTGAGCTTAGGGTACCCAGACTGTTTCACAAACATACTCAGTTTATCCAGTCTCCGTCTGTACTTCTGATGGCCTTTGTCATTCTTCTGAAATTCGCGGATAAAAGCAGCAATTGTTTTGAGATTGACCAGTGGTTCTTGATCCAAAATTTCAAAGCACAGCAAGTAGAAAATAGAACCATAGGCAAAGTTCAGCCAGCCAATCCAAAAATTGTGCATCAGGTCATAGGTAATGGTCCAGGCACTGACCCCAGGGAGTTTCAGAAGTAAGCAAGAGCTGTTCCAGTCTTGGCGCCATGTGTCTGCTTGAAGCAAAGTGCTCTGCCATTCACTGTTTGGCCTGTTGTCAAGCCAACTGCTTGAACCTCTGTACTTACACCGACACTGGATGCAAGGGGTCCTGTGGTTTGTGGATGCAGGTGTGCCTAGCCACTTGTGAAAATAATCTAAGTCGCCAATGCAAGCCATGAGTGCACAGAAGTACCCACCTGCAAGAGGTTGTCCTCTTCTTTGCCTTAGTTTTTGTGTAGCTTAAGTAACATGTGGGGGAGAAAGTAGGAAAAGCAAAAAAACAAAAGTTATGCTCAAGTAATTCCAAAGATCCATTCCTTGGTACCTGACTTGTAAGCAACACCTCGCCAATCCTTGCTAGGCCATTGCCCTTCCCAGAGGGCCATGAAAGACCAGGCCAGGATCTTGAAGAAGCGTTCCATGGTTCCAGGGGCATTGGTGTCAGATTCAATGGTAAACTTTTCAAATAGTCCAAATATATACAGCATGATTTCAGAGCATGCACCACCCAGAGCATTCTGCACCATTGAGCACCAAGAGAAAGAAAGAACCGACCGACTCCAGATCTTCCCCACCCCAAAAACTGGGACTTCATCTCCATGCATTGAAATTGGTATTGCCCAATCTTGAAAATCATCATATTCTTTCAATGGGTGTTTGTACATTGCTGGATGGCCATCCATTGAGTTCCAGAATTCACGTAGTTTTGTTGGATCAGAGAGCATCTTCTTCTTCCATACCTCTTCATGCTCCCACATGTAAGCAAAAAGGTCATGGGGCAAAAGTATGAAAGCAGGATGTACACCATCTTTGTAGGGCAAGGGAGCTTGTAGTGGAGCAGGCACAGCACTTGTCTTAGACAACAAGGTATAAACACTTCTCACCAAATTTTTACCTCGCTGAAGTTGAGACAACCTGGACAAATCACTGAAGGTGATACCAGATGCTGCACCCTGTAAATCCTTCTTGGCAGCAACTGCTAGTTGGTGACACTGGACTCCTGACAAAATGCCCTGGGCCAGCATGGTCATGAGCAGCATGTAAAGTGCTGAAGGTGTGTCTTGCTCCTCTGCAAGCCTGGCCATCCTCTGGTGAAGGCCTCCTTTTCTTTTCTTGCCTCTGGTCTGTCTTTCATTGGGACCAGATGAAAACATTCTGAATGAAAAGACTGAAACCGAATTGAGAATGAGGTTGGTTGAGCCAGCTCTTGTGCCACACAGGGGTTATGTATGGAGTGCTGGTATCTCAAGTAATGTTTCTGAGTAGGCAAAGCTATCTAACATCATGGTACCTCAAGAACAACACACACACATAAGGTACATATAAAATAAAGTCATATATTTCTATGTGAAGCATGTAGCCCCTTGCCAAGTAAATATTTGTCTCAAGTAGACTCAAGTAATTTCAAGTGTTTTGTAAGTGAAGAGAACAAGTGGAATGAAGTATGTGAATTTTTTAACATGGCACTTGGCTGTAAAACTCAAGTAAGCATCAGAAAGCTGCAACACTTTTTTCTCAGCAGAGCGATGGATGGATTGAAAGCCTCACAGAAGGCTGCGGTCTCATGGAAACAAAAGTAACCTCTCAAAAAGCCAAGTGCTCAAGGAAGCTTCCTTCTAGCAACTGCTTCCAAGCATATGGGTACAGGCCACCTTTGCTTTTTCCATAGGAGTTGGTTTACTTGGCAGCATCATCCTGCTTCCTGGCCCTGGCTGCACGAGCTTGAAGCTGACCACGAATCCCAGCAAGGGCTTGCTGAATGCGACTGGCTGCAGAGCCAGCTACTCCCATCACCTCATCATAGTTCTCCACAGTCAAATTTTCACCTTTGACTGTCTCCTGCCACTGAAACACATGTTCAAGATCGCGGGCATGGGTACCAATCTCCCCAGCCAGTGCTTTCCTGACAGGTTTTGATGTGGAAAGTTAAAAATGATTATTCTTCAAAATGATCCAGTATGAGACACATATGAACAAGCTGCTTGAATTAAATGTGCCAGTGAATTACTTGAATGAATTAAGTGAGGTTCTTTAATTACTTGTACAAACCCTATGCATATGCATCTAGAATCTAGTTACTTGAGGCCTTCACTAAAGTAAAGTTCATAATTTCAATGCTCTCATGTAAGAATGTTCTAATGTAAGAAAGCCAAGATGCAAGTTCACGTAGATGGAGTCGTCCTTGTCGTATCCAAGCACCTGCAGATGCTTTTTCACCTCTTTGGGCATTTTCTCAAAAGCCTGGGTGGCTTCAATCAGCTGGCTCTGAGCTGCCTGCCACTGAGCCTCGGTCAAAGCATTCTCCTTGTCCTGCAAAGGCATGAGCTGAGGAGTAGCTGGCAAGGACTTGGGGTTCACCTGTCCAAAGAGTCCCTTGGACCAAGTGGAGAAAGCAGCCTTCTCAACCTTGTTCTCATTGACACTCAGAGCCTTGGAGGCTCCCAAGCTCAACTTGGAGCTGCTGCCACTCTCATGGGAATGCTCCAGCTGGTCCCAGCTGTACTTTTCACGTCCCTGCTCGTCCTTGACCAAGAAGAACTGCCCTTCCTGCAGGCCCTGCTCGAACTTTTCATCGGTCAAATTGAATTTGCCCTGAAAGAGAAATCTGGGCAGTGCCTTCTCCTTCTTGCTGGCTTTTGTGACCTCAAAGGTCTCCTTGTGGCAGGAGTGAAAGGATAAGGTAAATATGGAATGTATTGGGTGATATTGGATATGAAGTTGAAAAATGTGAATGATTTCTATAGAGTATTCAAGCTTGAATTCAATGGTAGTTGTCCCATGTAAGTTGCAAGTGCATTGGTAAATCAATGTAGAACAAAGATACAATTTATGATAGAGAGGGAACACCACAGGTAATCACAGGTAAACATGTGTCCTTGAGCTCTTGGAGCTGGGGCTTTTCAAGGGAAAGCACCAGGGCCCCATCAGGCTTGCGGTCCAGGGCCAAGTTGACCAGTCGCCTTTGCTCAGCAACCCTGCCCTGCTTCATGTTGAGGGTCTTGGTGTATGCAGTCTTGAGCCATCCTGGAAGGCATCCCTGGGCAAGCAAAGTCTTGAATTTGAAGTCCTTGGAGCGATCCTTGGTCTTTTCATCCACTTGGAACTTGTCCTCCGGTTCCATGACTTCGTCTTCCTCTGCCATCTCCTCTTCAGCTTGTTCTTCCTGATCCTTCTCCTCCTCGATCTGCATGGCTTCCAAGCCCTTGGTCCCAACAGACCAGGAGCTGCCACCTTTGGAAGCAGCCTTGGCGCTTGCAGGCTTCTTCAACACAGTCTTCAAGACAGCCTTGGGCTTGGCAGAAGCTGGCTTCTTCAAGACCTTCATGGCACCAGAAGCCTTTGGTTCCACCTTTGGGGAAGCCTTGGCTTTGGCTTTCCCTTTGGCTGCAGACTTGGCTGCTGACTTGGCAGCAGGCTTCTTCAAAGGTGTAGCTGGAGGATGATCACCGGCTGGAGTTTCTACTTCAGGTCCTGCTTCCTCAGTCTCAGGCTTTCCAGCAGACTTGGCAGGAGATGCATCAGCCATGATTTCACACAGAAATCTAAAGCCAACCTAAATGCTGACCTGTCTTGATCCTTTTGAAGATACACACATAAGAGAAATGATTCAAAATCAACAAAGTATAATAGTATTGCCAAGAGTTTGTTAGTCAGGAATATTTGGTTCAACACACTGTGACCTTTGTTTCAGCTCATGTAAGTGAACACAGGTAATGGAATTGATCTCAGCACAAGTAAAGTTCATCTCTTCTCAGGTAATGGAGATCACTGCCACTTGAAGGTCTCAGATAAAGATGTTTTCTTCAAGTTGGCATGAACTGAACGCATGAGAAAACAACATCTGCAGCAGCAACATGGACAGAAGATGTTGTAAAATAGAGAAACATATCATTTGAGTTATTTGAACAAACAATGGTTTATGTTTTCAGTCTCATAGATCATGTATATTACCTCAACCATGTCTTGTTGTCTGACTTCATATCTATATATTTTACTTTTGCTATTGATTACCCTTACTTGTGCTAGTTCATGTTATTACTTGTGGAAATCAATATCATTACTTGTGTCACTTACTATGTTATGTGTGATATTCAATAAACTTACTTGAGGTTCTTAATGTCAAAACTTTTGAAAATATCTTGAAATCTTGGTGGCTCTTAGTACTGTTGTGTTTTTAAGGAATATGTAGTTGCAAATCTACATAAAACAAAAAACAATTTGCAGCTCTCATGTATATTTGATTATCTGCATACCTTGAACATATTTAGTAGTTTTTATGTAGATGCAGTTTGCATTTGCATGTTTTTTTGAACAAACATAGATGTTTGTTTCAAACAAATCTTGAAATAATGAGATTTAAATAACAAACATCTTGTGAATTTCTGATGATTTTTTTTCTGAATTTCTTATGAATCTCTTATGAATTTCTCATGAATTCTTTATTTTTTGAAAGATTTTTAGTAAATTTCTTCTGAATTCCTTATGCAGTTCTTTTGCAGTTCTTATGCAATTCTTTTGCAGTTCTTATGCAGTTCTTATGCAGTTCTGAAAACTTCATGAAGTTCTACATAGAACTTCATGCGGACTTTTGCAAAGCTCATGAAGTTTTCAGAACTGCATAAGAACTGCATAAGAACTGCATAAGAACTGCATAAGAAATTCATAAGAAATTCATAAGAAATCCAAAAGAAAATCATAAGAAATTCATAAGAAATTCATAAGTCATCCATATGTATTCCAAAGTAAAGTAAAAAGAAATTTAAAATACATCCATTTGATTTTCAGAAAGCATCCCAGTAAAAATTTTCTTGAGTTTATATTTTTTGTTTAGTATCCATGTCATGCGCACTTGATAATAACATAACCTGCAAGTACTATTCTCAAGTAATCATCTCAAGTAACTCATTTACCTCACTCAACTGAAGTTCACAAACATCTGTGAAATGAAGGACATCAAACAACTGACATTCATCAAGGATACTCCTCAAGTAAGTAGTGGCGAAACTCAACCAGATGACATCCACAAGTAACCTGTTCTCAAGTAACACTCTCATGTGCAACATGTCTCAGGTAATCTCACAGGTACGGACCATGCAGCAGGCACCTTTTTTTCCCTCATGAAGATGAATCCCGCTTTTAAATGCAACAGTTCATCTGCTGCTGCTTGTGCTGCTGGACCTTCTTCTCTTTTTTCTCAACATCTCCTTGGCAGCATCTACAAACCTCAGATAGATTTGGTTCCAAGTGAAAAAGAAACAAAAAACATATTCTTTTGGAGGTATTACCCAAAAAAAATATGATAAACAAAAACAAAGTAACTTTCTCATTGTTCTCTTCTGATCTGATGAGGACCGATGTCTTCTTCTCCTTCTCCTCCTTGAAGACCTGGTCCTTCTGGAGGCCTCAGGTGTAGTGGATCTTTCCTTGGACCTTGAAGACCTGGTCCTTCTGGAGGCCTCAGGTGTAGTAGATCTTTGCTTGGACCTTGAAGACCTGGTCCTTCTGGAGGCCTCAGGTGTAGTAGATCTTTGCTTGGAGCCTGTTGCTGTGGTAGTTTCTGGAAGTAGAGCTTGCAAAGTGTCCTTGAGCGTATCATCTGCAGGACTAGTAGGATCATCGGCTTCCTCCTTGACCTTGTCACTCTTTGCATCCTTGTCCTTCTCCTCGTCCTTGTCACTCTTTGCATCCTTGTCCTTGTCCTGCTCCTTGTCACTCTCACTGGCTGTGATGTACTCATCCTTGACAACTGGTGCTGGTTCTTCTTCACTTTCAGGCTCCTTCTTGACCTCCAGCAGAGTGACATTGTTGTTATCATAGTACCTGGCTTCCAAAAGTCCATGCAATCGGTCGATCTCCTGCTGGAGCTGCTCTGGACTCATGGGACGAGATGAGCTTGAAGCTGTAGCAGAGTCCTGAGTTCAACCAATGATCATGTAAAGATATTGAAGATGCTTCTCAAGTAAATCTTCAAAAGTAATCTCAAGTAATGCAAATGTAATCAGATTGACCAAATACTTTCAAAACTATAAACAATATGAGTTGCTACAAATGAAATTGCTCAAGTAAAGTCACAGCACATTAGGCCCAGGTACTCCTTGAAACTTTGCAGCAGTTGGTCTGGGCACTGGTGCAGAGTCTCCTGGATCATGTCCTGAATTCATTGAACCAAGTGACATAGATGGTGGAGGTGGTATCGGACTCGGTGCCTGGGTCTGAAGAGCTGGCACAATTGAAAAAATAAAATGCCAACCAGAATGAATATGTTTTCCTTGGAAAATAATGGGCGAATTCAAAAACACAGAGAAAGCAACCAAAAAAATGAAGCAAAGGATAGAATACAGCCCAAGGAGGCATGGGCATTGGTGCAGAAGGCAATGGAGGAGGGCCTGGTGGAAAAATAGGAGGTGCAGGTGGAAATGCTGGCAAGGGTGCCACTGGAGCATGTAGAGGAGCTGCTGAAGGTCGTCCTGAAAAGCCCTTCGAAGTACAAGCTGGTGCAGAGCTCTTAGGTGGTGTCATTGGAGCAACACCTCCATGGCCAGCAGGAACCTGACCCTGGGGATCATCTAGCCAATCTCCCCACTCACTATCCTCTCTAGCTCGTTCCACATGGATACCTGGGCTGTTGCAGCTGAAGCTAATGAAAAAACAAGTTTTGCATCTGTATGGCATGGTTTCACATTAAGATATGTTGGAGTTTTCTTTGAAATGAAACATATGTATATATATATATATTTACATATACAATTACTTGAGATCATGGTTCCTTCAAAAAGAATTACTTGAGATAAAATATAGATGACTTGAGTTTAGCCTTACTTGAGGTGGAAATTTACATGAGATGGGAAAACATTTTTCAAATTTTTGGAAATCAAGGACCCTTGGTTGACCCTGGTGCTGAGAGGCCATGGATCCAACTGTTGTCGATCAAATCCCAGCAAGCCCTCATTGCCTGTTCACTGCCAAACTCCAGGAACAGAGTGCAATGGATAGGTTGACGACCTTGGATCCATCTCCTCCTTGGGGTCCTGCAGGTTTGAATCATCTGCAGCTCAGTCACTCCAAGGGCATCCAAGATGTCCCTGACTTCCTGGGTGGTTTGTTTTCTAGATATGAAAAGCATAATGTATTGAGTGACATTCATCCTACCATATTATTTGAACCTTTGGTTTTAAAAAAGTAACCAAACTCAAACCAGCATCCCACTTCCTCACATTGAAGTCGATATTGCAAACATACAGCCTGAATGTCTCCATTGCTGCAGCTGCCATCCTTTGCAAAGTTTGGCGTCATATTTCCATGGTTGCCTGCTGTTAAGTTACCTCCACAATGTGATGTCTTTGTGAACCCAATGAGTTTTGATACCACCTAGATTTCATGAACATGTTTTTTTTTTTATGAAGTTTGTTTCATTCATGTAAAAAAATGTACCAGCATAGCTCACTAAAGTAATCTTGAAATGATGCTGCAGCATCCAGAAAAATGAAATGACTACATGTGCAAGTGACAAGCTCTCAGGTAATGCTGTGCAAGCTGCCTAGCACTTCTCAACTAGCTGTTGCAAGGTTTCTCAAGTAAAATTCCTATACCATCTACCTACTGTAGCGCTGCTCAAGTAAATTTAGATGCACACTCAACTACCTAGGCCTTCTCAAGTAAGGGTTGAACTGCTTGCCTCAAGTAATGCACTGTCAACTACCTAGAACTCCCAAAGTAATTTGAAAAGGTTTCTCTCAAGTAATGCACTGCCAACTACCTTGTCCTTTCCAAGTAAATTTAAAAGGTTCACCAAAAGTAATGCAGTGCCAACTACTTAGAACTCCCCAAGCCACTTTGACATGTTTTTCTCAAGTAATGCACACCCAATTCCCTACAAATCCCCAAGTAAATTCGAAATATTTTTCTCAAGTAATGCATTGCCAACTACCCAGTACTTCTCAAGTAAAGTTGGTATAGAGGAAACTGGAAACATATATTTAGTAAACCTGTGGCACTAACCCACACACAAAGCAGCTCTCAGCTACACCTTTTTTCCCTCCATGAACCCCACAGGACGGCTTCGGTTTTGTCAAAGACGAAGATTTGGAAGAATGTAGTCTAGTCAACATCTTCAGGGACAGTGTTCTTCACCTGCTCCAAGAATGGGTTGGTCTCTGCTTCCTTTGGCAAAAACCTCCTCCTTTTGAGTTCTCCCAAGGGCACATAGGCCAAGAGCTGAGCTTTCCTCAAGGAACTTCCCCATTCCTTCAAGGCATAGGCCTTGGAGAAGCACTGACCCTTTTTTTCCTGCAGCTCAAGCCAAGCCTTGATCCACCTTCCATGAACTTACCAGGCTGGTACTCCACAACACCGCTAGAGTCTGCCGCAAAATCCTTCTCTGGCGAATCCTTTGAATCCCTCTTCTTAGTATTCTTGGAAACCTTGGCCTTAGTCTTCTGTGGTAACTCCTTTGTTTGGATCTTCTTCTTGCTTTTCTTTGTCTTCTTCATAGCATTTGACTTCTGGCTGCTGTTTTTGGGTTTCTGGGCTGCTTTCTTTGGTTCTGTCAAAGCTACCTTTGGGGCATGGCTCATGGCATCGCTCAAGACACTCTTGAAGATGGAGCCCATGGAAGTCTTGGGTGTGGTTTTGACAGCTGCCACTGGTGGTTTGACATCACCCTTGGCTGGAGGTGAACCATGTAGGATCGAGTGGAAGATTCCAGGGGCAGGCTTGAGGTCCTTGCTGAAACTTCCGAGCTTTTTTTCGCTTGAGACGGTTTTTTTCTTCTACAAGCACCACAGGTAATGGTTCTTCAGGTGGTGGTAGTGTAGTCATGGGTTGCAGCTTCACCTCATCCTCATCATCCTCCTCAGCTCCTTCCATCAACTCTGGAGGAAGTTGAAGTCTTTCCAAAACCATCTGAAGGCGCATTTGGTCTGAGTTTGACAAACACCGCCAGGCCCTTGCCCTTAAGGTTCCATTGATCTTCAGAGTTCTGAGCTGGTTCATCAAGATCCTCACCATGTAGTCGATCTTGTCAATGGCATCACTGGCTGTGATGTGCTTAGAGGTCCTCAAGGTCAGATCTCTGTTTTTCCACATCACATGTAAGGCCTTTGTGACCTTTGTAGAAGCCAACTTGCTATTCTTGGCGACCGAAAGTAAGTCAAAGAGCAAACCGCTGGTCTTGCTGAGCCACAAAGGAGATGGGGATGTATGCCAACTGAATGACACTGGGCCTTCAGGGGGAGGTTCCACCAAGCTCTCAAGGCAGCTGCAGCCCTTGAACTGGAGAAAGGCAGTGAAAATGCCCACCAAGGAAGTAACTGTGATGTTTGGATCCACCATCAAGCGCACCCTATTTTTTTGTTTCTGTGACCTCTGCTCCTTCATCCTTTCGATTCTTTCACCAACAGCAGCTTCCAAGGACGACATGCTGACTAAACAGTTTCTTGAAAATTTACCAAGCCAGTTGGTCAGAACCCCTGTGCAGCCAAAATGTCAGCCAACCTCAGAAAATCAACACAGAAACAGCACCAGAGAGCTCATGTAAATTGTGTCCAAATTCTTTTCTCACAACAGAATTTCATTCACATGTAAAATCAACATCACACAAGTAACTCAGGCATGATGACAAGTTTCACAGCCAATCAAACTCAGCAAAAGTAAGAAAAGTAACAAGACAAGTCGATGCTATCTTGCAATGCATGGAACTTAACATACAAGACCCATAGCTCTCATTCTTTCTCAGAATTGGTGTCTCACAGGTAAAAACAACTGAGGAAGCATGGATACATCAGCACTCAATGCATACATATGCACAAAAAGAAACATTTGCAATGTACAAACCTTTTCAAAACTTGATGAATTTTCAACAGTACCACATCTAAAAAAAACTCAAAAACCAACATATTTCTCATTAAAAATAAGCATACAAAAATTTAGGTATATACCTAAATTGATTTAGGTATATACCTACATTAATTTAGGTGGGTACCTAAATTAATTTAGGTGGGTACCTAAATTTAGGTTACCAAATTTTACATTAGTAAATTTTCGACCTAAATTGGTCCAATTTACGTAAATTTAGTTCTACCTAAATTTACTAAGCCCGGAGACTCAGGGCACGGGGTTTATAAATAGATCGAAACCGTTCCAAACCGTTCTGATCTATTTATACGTACCGGGTTAATAAATAGATCGAAACCGTTCCAAACTGTTCTGATTGAAGTTCTGATCTATTCATACCAACAAAATCAAATAGTTACAAATAGTTTCAAATACTTCCAAGTAATTCCTGTTTAGAAATAGATCGAAACCGTTCCAAACCGTTCTGATCTATTTATATATCTCGGATGTAAAAATAGATCGAAATAGATCGAAACCGTTCCAAACCGTTCTGATCTATTTATAAACTCGGATGTATAAATAGATCGAAACCGTTCCAAACCGTTCTGATCTATTTATAAACTCGGATGTCTAGAAATAGATAGAAACAGTTCCAAGCCGTTCTGATCTATATATAAGACTGTCTACATGCAGGATGTCTAGAAATAGATCGAAACCGTTCCAAACCGTTCTGATCTATAGTTATCAAATGTTATCAAATAAGTCTATGTTCTACTATTGACATTGCTGAACTTGTAGTGCAGTTTGAATTCACTTCCATTCAATTTATACATCTGTAAGCAGGTTTAACCGACTTGTGGTTCACGAATTTTCGGCATGTTTGCTATNATTCACTTCCATTCAATTTATACATCTGTAAGCAGGTTTAACCGACTTGTGGTTCACGAATTTTCGGCATGTTTGCTATGTGATTAAAGCTTCTTGTGTGTAAACTATTTGCCGTTGAAATACCTTCAATAAGAATTGCAGCGCGAAGACCGTGTGAGAGAAGTGTTTCATAGACTGTGGCCCAGCCGTATCAACAAATCCTTTGCCCAGAGAAGTACCCTCAAAAGCTCACAAACTTTTCCTTTCGGGGGCAATGACGGCAGGGTTGCTTTTCTTTGCTAAAATGTTCAAAGGCAATCCGAGTTAGATGCCCCAAGCCCGGGTACATGTTCTGGGTCTACATCTGCCAACAAGCCTTCGCACAAGAAGACAGGAGGGAACGCGAGAAAAGGGTTGAAGAGCCGGTGTGGTCTCCAACCCTTCGTTACCTTATCTGGGTTTGAGAACTATCTATATTCGGTACCGAACCAGCCGAAGTTGGGATTGTTTATCGCCCATTTCTAGTACAACGAAAGATATAGGGCACGCAAAAATATAATTCAGTCCCACCATGCATCAGCAGGCCAGACGAATCACGTTCCATGGTTCCATCAAGTGGCAACCTTCCACTACACAATTGCTGCTATCGGGAATGGAACAACTTTTTTAGTTGCCTGTGGTTGCAAGGTTTTTATTGTAGAAACATGGCTGATTGCCTTGGCCTCCCCACAGGTCCCAGCATTCTGTAAATAGATCCTGGGATTCTATAAATAGTTCCCAGTATTCTGCAAATAGATCCTGGGTAGCTATGGCCCCNTGTAAATAGATCCTGGGATTCTATAAATAGTTCCCAGTATTCTGCAAATAGATCCTGGGTAGCTATGGCCCCCAACACAGAAAGAGGCCGAGGAGGTATCTAAGATATATGTGTTTAACGTAAAACATGTAATGAGAAATCACATCTACTTGATATATTGCAACTTGCCGAAGTACACAGATTTACAATTCGATGTCCAATTTGCAGATTTACAACCACATTGATATAGATCGATAGATAGTAGAACCATAAAATGAAACCATAGATATAGATTATACCACATTTATTTATCTTCAGATCGATAGATAGTACAACCATATGAAACCAACAAACCTTGGAAGTCGAAATCCCCAGAATTTCTCCAAGGCCAAGAGGAGTTGCATCCCCTGGAAGCCCTGGAGCTGACGCGGCAGCGCCCCAGACGTTGCAGCTGCGGGGCGAAGCTGTCGAGGCGAGCCGCGGAAGCCAGGAAGAAAGGGTGGTTTCATAGGGATTTCCTGGGGGAAACCAAGGGGAACAATGGTGATTTTCAATGGCGATTTCATGGTGATTTTCTGGACTTGAAAGAGGGATTTCATAGGATTTAACAGGAATCGGAATCTACATGGATTACATGGGAGGTAAGATGATTTAAGGGAATTCCCGAGGTTAAACATACAAAAAGATGTGGAAAATCCAGGGGGAAAGCCATGGAAAGTGACCTACACACGGTGAGTTTTCCACATTTGTGTTAGTTTGCGGGAGGGTAACCAACAAAACAAATTGGGAATTTCAGAATGGAACATGGAAGATTGAAACGGTGTAGAAATTGGGATTCAACAAACGAACATGGGGAATTTAACCATGAAAAAATGAGGATTCAACCATACTTGACCAATGAACCATGGATTTGGGTTCGTCGCATTTCCTAGGAAAGAAAACACCATGGGTTGTCCGTATGCTGACATTTACATCCCGATGATGCCCCACTTTTCCCGGGAAACTCCCGAATTTTCCATGGCTAATTTAGCCCATGGGTACCCTGAGCATCGAATATTGATTACAATCAATCTTTTCAAACGCTGTTTGATTAGGTCTTGAAATCAATCTGGGATATTGATAAGATTGATTTTGAAATCAATTGGAATTCATACAAAATCTCACCTCAAANAATCATTTTTGGGAGACAAAAAATCAAACAAATCAATGCAGATTTGAGGGTTTAACTGACCTTTTTCAAGGTGCCCTACCATCCCAACACCAGTCCCAGCACAGCTGACACACAAACTTTTGGCACCATGCATGAGCTCCTGGACTTTGCCAGCTCCTGTGCTTTAAATATTTACATCTGTGGAACCTCCTCTAAATCCTTTTTCAAGGAAAAGATAGGAGTATCATGGGGCACCTGAAGGGGATTAGGTTCTTTTTTCAAAACCTTCCTTTTTCAAGGATTTCCTTTTTCAAGGGGATGTCCATGCTGCTTGAAAGAAGACAGCTGCTCCAGGCCAGCTCTTTTTCCCGAACTATTTGCTATCTTTCTCNTTCTTTTTCAAGACTGGGCCTGGCCAACCTTTTTCAAGGTTGTCTTGGGATGGGTAGTGGACAAAGAAGACATGGTCCTTTCTCAAGGATCAATGTTTCTGGCTGCCATATCCATCCCTTCTCTTGTGAGCAAAAAGTGGAGCAACACCCTGTACTTAGGTGCCAATTTAGCACTAAGCTTGGTGGAGCCCACTCCAGGACTCACAGAAGAGGCCAGTATGGAGATTTTACTTACGAAGTCCTCTGATGAAAATGTCCAATGTGTCTTGGGGTTTAAAAATTTCGAATTTTCAACAAGGTGCTGAAATGTGTGGGACTTCATCACAATGTTGAAGATTTTTCTCCCTTTTTCAAGGGCCCAAGACGACAGATAAGCATATCTGTCTTGAAATTTCTCAGAGAGACTCATGACCTTCAGCCATTCTGCCTCAGTTAAGAAAGCATCAGCATCATCATACACCTTGATGATTCTACTGATGGCATCTAAGGCCTGGAGCATTGCCTTCTCTTCCAC